>OY997389.1:1100881-1279587 GCA_963921505.1 Phakellia ventilabrum
AGAGAGAAAACCAAGCACATGTCATAAAATACAAGCTAAATTCCTTGAATAAAAAGGACACCCCATTGGATGACCTCTGCCGTCACTAGCATGCCTCCTGCTACAACCACAACACTAGGACCAGCTCTCAAGGTACCTGTGCCTTAGCTAGTCCATTACTAAGGGCACAAATAGCTTAGGCTAGACGGTAAGAAGCGGAATATTAGCCTCGTCCGACGTCCCCAGGCTGCCCCCCTTTGAAAAATCCGTAAAACGGGGAAGAGCCTGGTATCTTTTCTCACGCGATTCACTGCTAAATTATGCGTAGGCGGGAACCGATTGAAAGACCACTGCATTTCCCTACCTTTCACTGGCAACACTATTTCAGTGCTCAGTCTGTGGCCTAAAGATTAGCTATAAGAAGTATTGATTCGCAACCTTTCATCAGTGACTGAGAACTGCATCTGTTCTCGCCTATACACAATAAGTCCTTTCCACCCCTTTCTACCCTGAATGTCACCCATGTGAGAAAAAGGACTACCTTACATAGTTAGGTAACCACTAGGGCAGGTTTCAGCATTCGGTTGGTTACAGGTACTTTCTCTCTAGCAGATGAACCACATACTGGCAGTGTCACATACTGGCAGTGTCACTCACCACATACCCAGGTACTGACAGTCACATACAGACAGTGTCACTCACCATTGATGTGGACCTTGAACACTCCCAGTTTAGTCTCAAGTTCCTCCTCAATATCACACAAGTCCTGTACACAGGAATAGTAACCAACGATAGTTACATGCACACACACACACACACACACACACACTCCTGCTACGAATATAATATTCACTACTTCCAATAGAGAATGAGCCTTTACGACATTACACACACACATACACCGCTCAACACACACACAGACGCAGACATAAACACACAAATATCACAGTGTTAAAAACACAAAAGAGTACATCTGCGTGTGTACACACACACACATACACACACACACACACACACATACCTCCAGAAGGTCCCTCTGTTCGATCCGAACCTCCGCCAACTTCTCCTTGGCTGCCCTGGAGGACTGGGTGGAGAGAGCCTGTGCGAGGTTGAAGGCTCCATCTCGCAACTTCAGCTTCAGAACGTACTCATCCTTCATCTCCTCAATCTAAGGGTGGTGGGAAATTTGGGGAGAATCATAGCAAGTGCTAGCTAGGCAATAATATCGTGATACTTGAAGGTCATAATCATATCCAATTATTAAAATATCACAACAAAATGACGCGATAGCCAAAATCAATAGCCTCGTTCCCAGGCAGCTGTGGGCCTGGTACATTTTCTCAAGTGCGTGATGCGTGATGCGTGATGCGTAGGGTAGAAGGGTGGTAGAAGGGAGAGTTGTTTTTTTTTGTGTGGGGGAAGACAGCTGCAGTTCTCAGACAACAGTGTGCACAAGTAGTCTACTCCACTCCTCTAGCCCTCCCAAAATATTCTTTGTCATCTTCAGCTTTGATGATTTGGGATAAGAGCTCCCCCCACCCCCACTCAGGGGGACAAAGCTAAAGATGTTACCCAGGTGCACATGTAGAAAGGAGTACTATACACATAGGCACATACTTCTTTGAACTTCAGCTTTGATGCTCATTTGGCAGCTGAGTGAGCAGTAGCTGTATCACCTGTTGCCAAAGAAACATGTGGCTTCCAGAGAGCTATTGGTTGTTTGAGAAAGCATTGGATAGTTAGTCTACAAGTACATAGGAATGCACTTTCCATATGGCTGATGTATGCAGCATAAGCACACAGAACCTTCATGCTATTATCTTAACCAGGAGCGCACAGAGTTGGCAAAGCCACCGAGCTCGAGGCTCGAGGGAGCATGAGACTACTATAGATGGCAAAATTTAAACACGGTGGCCAGACAACTAATTTTAGTAACCACCAAACATGGAGTTGTAGCCATATGTAAACACATGAAAATGCACATTGGCTGTCTTCAAACCAGTCAATATAGTACTCTAGTATATAACTGTGACACCCAGGAAAGAAATTGTAAGATCGAAAGATGGCTTATATTACTCCATCTACTCGATCCTTTCTGCGTCACAAACTGATAATTCCTCCGTAATGGTATCCCTGGTCAGAGGTTCATATAGCTACACATACAGCTATTCAGCGTTTTATGCCTATGGAGTCTGCCGATCTTATGCATCAGCTCCAAGGCCAGTTTGTGGATGCGCGCTAGTCAACTTGCAGCTTGAAGTGCTTTCACCACCAGAAAGTCACAATCAGCTATTGCCTAGCCTTTAGAGCCGCATAAAACACAAAGAAAAACTTGCCAATCCTCTGGTAAGCGTTGTGAAGCATCAAACCACCGAGCCATACCAGGCCTTCTCAGCAGGGATGGAGGCCTGATATAGGCCACATAATCAGATTAGCTTGCTCATGTGTTAGGGCCAACCATGGACATCAGTCCAAGGGGGCACCTTCCAAAAATTTGATTTCGACTTACATCCACAAGCTCATAAATGACCAAACCAAAATTTACCCTCAGAGCCTGCTTTATATACTGGCACTTGCTGGAGTCACTTGTGGGTTTTGTTACTATACAATTATTCATTGCAGTGACATCACTTAATTAGCAATCAGCCCAGCAAGAGAGCAGCATTCATGTCTTAGTTTTCCAAAAGACGTGGCCACCGCATACACGACTTCTTTCTACCGATCCTTTCCGTGCCATAAACTGATAATCCTCCATAACGGAGACTCAGAGGAGGTACATCAATGCTCGAATAGCAGATTACATCACGCACTGTTAATTGCATACGTTTAGCCATTACGCAGGCATACAATTGTAGCTAGTGTGGAAATCTGAAGTTTCTTGCCACTTTTGGAGGGCTCAGCCGCTCAAAAGGCTTACTTTTTGATGACAAATAACATGGAGTCGAAGACGGATCTAGTATCTCAGTGAACCCCTCAGCAAAGGTAGTGTAGATACCTTAAATGACAGTTGAAAGCTTTGCTTGCCAATTCATGATAGTCACTAGTTTGTAAGGCATGCAAAATGGGGCAGTATGATCCCGTAGAGCCTCTCTTCTGGGAGAAATCACCTGCTTGAATTGTTAAGTCGTGTGACTATTTGCTTCTCACACGTGACGTTGACGCACCTCCTCTAACGATAACACTTTCACCCTCTTTCAGGCTTTGTGTCTCAATTCATTCAGTCTTGTCTGACACTCAGCACTGCCGGCAAAAGTACAGCTGCTATCTTTCGCATCCAAACTTGATATTGTGTCCTGTTTTCACGCAACCTAACTCTTCCATTCCATTCTGCATCGCTGAGTCTGGAGAGCCCGGGAACGACGCTAGGGTCAAAGTGCAATGTGTACACCCTGTATGCACAGCTCATAGCTCCAGAGATACGGTCCATCAAGGACACTTGTGGAGGGGGTTACCCTACCCTCCCACACCCAGATTGCATCTTGTAGTCGTGGGGGGGGGGGGGAAATGCATTTCCTAATTTTTCTCCACGGCTGCAAGATATAATATGGGTGCGGCAGGCCTGGTTAATTTTCCAGTGCTGACATGTATCTGACTGGATGGATGGCAGTCACATGCTACATGCATGTGCACATGCTGTTGCTGCACTTCCAGCGAGATCACAGACAGTATGATGTGCCCACCACTACCCACTACACAGAGTTACTCTGAGAGATAAGGCAGTGATATTAGGTACAAAGAGTTTATCACTACAGAAGCAAAGGATGTGTAGTAGCTGACTATGACAGTGAATGTAGGAAACAAATTAGGTTTTACAAAAGGCCAAGTAGAACCATATTTGGGCAACCACATACACCCAGCATGGTAGCAGGGTTTGTATACTGTACTGTTGGCTACTTTTGAGGGCAATTTTGTTTTCGTGAGTAGCTGATAGCAGTAATATCTATTTCATGTAGCTGGAAACATAGTGAATTAGAACCCTGTAAAAGAAGCTGTTAATTTAGTGTAGTATCAAACCCCAGCCTCATCTCAAGGCTCTAGGGTGCGTTGCACTTTGCCGCTCAGTCTGTGGCACAAACGGGCTTCGCTGCCTTCCTTCGTTGTCTGAGAACTGCAGCTGTCCTCGCCCACGCAAAAATTCACCCTTCTACCCTACGCGACACGCACGTGAGAAAAAGTACCAGGCCCACAGCTGTGCTAAAGTGAAACGCGCACGTGGGCCTGGGCACGAGGTTAGTCATTCCCAGGCTACTACACTCTTTGCTACAGCTCTTGCTACAACATACATCGTACATGTTAACTGTTCACTTTCCAATATCATATGCCAATTGATTAACGCAATGAAAGGTGCTCACATGGAAATACAAGTTCAACAAAATTCCAACAAACCACAACAGATTCTTCACAGAGGAAACAGCCCCCCCCCCCCCCCAACCACAACTCACCCTGTCCTTGTGCACCTCCAGTGTCCTGCAGACAAGATGTGTACAAGATGAAGTAGGCGTGTGGCCATTTACATTAACAAAACTACACCAGTTAACATGCAGACTACATGGGAGCACACATGTACTTGACATTCTACATGTACATGTAGAATAACATTGTACATATACATGTACTTACAGTCTACATACATTCAGAATCAGTTATGAATAAAGTTTCTGTAACACTGACGTATGCAAATATGTACACACACACACACACACAGGCACACACACATACACACACACATATACACACATACACACACACAAAGGCAAAACGACATTCTAATCGAATGTGCTGCTCATGAAACCCATCAATTTTGTGGCAATTTCATTATAGCCTCGTTCCCGGGCCCCCTCGAAAAATCGGAGTTGGCCTGGTAGCGTTTGCATGCAATTTTTGTCGCTACTGTACACGTCATAAACCGCGTGACTACGTAGAACACGCCCAATTTATCGAACGGTATCAGCTGACATTCACGCGCACGTCAAGCAATAATGGATCGAGAGAGGTTGGAAGCGCTGTCGTATGCTGGCAGTAAACTGGGAAATAACAGCCCTAAACGATCTGCAAAAGAAGGCTGTGAAGGCTATTGTCGACGGAAACGATGTGTTCGTGTGCTTACCAACTGGATTCGGAAAATCCCCTGTTTTCTGAGCGTGCCGTATGTGTTGGACTACCTTCGTTCAGATCCCAGTGCAGGGTCGGTAGCAGACCATCACCTGGCTCTCGTGGTAGAGCCAACCGCTGCGATTATGCGCGAACAAGTCGCCAAGCTGTCTGCTAAGTCAATTTTCTGCAGCCTTCATCAACCACAAGCAGTCCCGCAGTCGAAAATAGCGTTCTCCGACTTCGCTCGTCGACCGATCTTCCGCAAACGCGACAACACTTCTTGATAAACGAAGGTAACACAGGTATCGAGGACTCCATGTCTCGCTGTTACAGTAATAGTCTGTTAATGTCACAAATGTACGCGTGGCGAGATCACGTTTCACGTGATTTCGTTCTGCAATCTGATTGGCTCCTCCGAATTTTGAGAGGTAGTGTCGACAGAAATAACACGTGAACGCTACCAGGCCAACTCCGATTTTTCGAGGGGGCCGGGAACGAGGCTAATTAGCCGAATGTTAGGCACAACGACTTTACAAACATGTAGATTGGCACGACAAACACAGCGCAACCGCTGGAGGTTGGTCTCATTTCACAGCTCCACTTGCAGTTTTCAACATCAACTAGAGTGTTTTAGCATTCCTAATACAGTTTCGGTCAGTTATAATAATACGTAGGCAGTGACATACAGCATCGCCTCAGATTTGACGACACATGGAATTCAGCACAGATGTGTGCAGAGTAAGCAAACATCAGCTGTTCTGCTTACTCAGTTTAATGGAAGTATGTACGTACCCAGTAAGTGAATGTTTGGGTTTGCCCTAAGTAGTAAATTATCCCAAGAACTCAGGGATTCAGTAAACAGTCTAAGGATAATTGGACACCTGGTTCCGGCCATTCAAATGGCTGTAACCATGGTATGCTAGTTATGCTGCCACTACACAGCTACTCACAGCTAACAGGCACTAATAGCTACACAGCTGGCGTCCATTCTGCCCAACATGTAGAGCAAAACACAGGTAGTCATAACAGTCCGGACTGCTTGCTAGAGCCTGCTGGCTGGTAAACAAGCCTTTAAGCCTTGGACACATAAAAATTCAGTGCCAGAACAAAAAAACGGAGTCATGAAAATGCGAAGTGTTGCCAAGCAGGCTTTCTATTGAAACAGCTAATGTTTACATATTCACAAAGAGAATAATATTCACTCCCCAGTTGCAATATTTGCCGCCTTTCTACCTAAAACGTGGCTATTTCAAGGACGTAAATAAGATTAGAAACTGGTACTCACTCAATTTTCCATAGCCCTGAAAGATACACAAATATTAAAGTGTAATCATTAGTGATTTGTACATACTATATTGTCACATACAAAACTTCCAAACTTTTCTTCCTTGCTACATGTCCATACAGAAGTTTACAGAATCTTTGCAATAGTAGAATGATTAAAAAAAAGTGCAATCCTCTCCACGCTCTGAGCTTTGTGGCTGTTACCTAAGCTGTTATACATTTATCAGTGCGGCAAAGCACCTGGAGTTTACCGGCAACTCCTAGCTGACCAGCAGCCACCCTCCGTACGTACCCGAAGATGACCAGCAACTCCTAACTGAGCCAGTAGCTACAGCTTTTGTTTGACTCACACCAGGCAGGAGAGCGGCGCACTGCAGCTGCCAGTTAATACATTTTGTGTAGCCAGGACGTAAGTATAGAGAGATATGAATGCTGCTTCTAGGCTATATAGGGACCTAGTGTGAGTTTACATACGGGGACCTAGCCTACACAATGGACCAACAGCACTAGCACCATAAAAGGTAGCCTACCACAATCTCACAGTAAAAGCCAGAAGCAGCCACCTAAGTAAGGTTAGCCTCACACTAACTCCATTCACTGACAGCCAAATCTGTCAGTTGGGTCTCCCAGTCTCACAATGACCTGTTGCCCCAACACACCCCCACACACAATTGAGTGGTTCTCACCTTATTTTGCGCTCCAGGCCTTTTATTTGCTATATACGATGGAAAAATAAAACAGACAAACAGTAATATCACATGGAATAAATTGCATTATTAAGAATAAAAGAAACCACCATGTAGAGAAGTACATACGTACTAAGAAAAGATTTACCATCGGAGCGCACGCAAAGCACTTGCTTGGCTGGTTCTTAAGATTACTTTTCATATTTGTCTGTCTGTCTGTTTGTTTGTGTGTCTGCACTTATCACGTGTGCCAAATTATGTCATTATATTACTACATGTATGCCTAACCACAAGTGGAAACTACTGGAAGTTTGCAGGCGCAGTAGGTCTTCCATTCTCTAATGATTCGCATATTATTTTGCTTTCAAAGGCCAGCCTCATCCCGAGGACTGCTCTCCAAGCTCCTTCTTGCAGCACAGAAAAGGAGAAGCGGTCACCCTCAATACACCACAGTTGAGATGATCAAGTTTCGCATGTACCTTTGTGGTTTCTGTGTACATCGGCCAGTAATTCCATCTCATTCAAAGGCTTGATTAAGAGGATGGTTGATCCCAAACAAAACTTCAGAGCAAAAGGTTTTGAAAGCTCACTTGATATTAAGTTTCCAGTGATGTGACCTCAGGCATGCTAACGCTTTACAGAAATTCAATCAAGTAATTTGGCCACCAGTGCATACCAAATTTTTCACAAGTAAAACAGAGTTATATGATCTGAGGGGTATAATTAAAGGCCTAGGCTGAAGACCCATGTATGTGTAGCCCACTACTAAGCATAGCCCTGGATAACTTGCTCCAAGAAGTGCCCGATAACACACTTAAACATTCGCACCTTTTCCAGATCCATGTAAAAGTTCTGAGTGGAAAGAGAAGGATTGCCTCAGTAAAGGAATACGTACTATGTATGCATTTGAAACCAAAAGATAACATTGTGCATGTCTATTCAAAATATAGCCTCACCCGCTTTACAGCTTATTTAGCACCACATCGGTGTAGCCTCATATCTGGCGTCGAAAAACGAACGTCTGGTACACACTGTTTGCACATGTGTGTACCAGGTGGTACAAGGCTACACATGGGTGGTTGGTTCATAAGCTATGCAACACTTCCTCCACAAGGACTTACTCCTGGGCTTTTGAAAAGCTAGGAGAGTGGGACCTGCATGGGACGAGGTGGGGGAAGGGGGGTCTAGGAATGAGGTTGGGGAGTGGGATGAGGTGGGGGAGTGGGGAGATTGGAGAGTGGGGCCTGGGAATGAGGTCAGGGAGTGGGGCCTGGGAACGAGGTTGGAGAATGGGGGGGGGGGGGGGAGTGGCCTGAGCCTGAGGTACTTATAGGAAGTGGGGGGCCCCTGGGAATTGGGCAGTATAAACCACATAACTGCTATTAAGCCAATACACAAGGCTTCAGTGTATTCATGAACAGTAGCCTAGCTTAAATTATGGCAACAGGAGTGGCCTCAGGGCACACAGTACCACATAGAGATGTATGCGATCTAATATGTGGGACATTATGAGACACCTAGATGATTGGATGTCCAGAGTGAGCTCCAGCTGTACTGTAGTGCTTACCATTCTACTGCAAGTGGCTGTCTGAGCCAGTCTCTGTTTCTTCATTTCATCCACACATCCCCTCACAGCCTCAACACCGTCACTGCAGGAAGGGGGGGGGGGGGAAATGGGTTAATTAATTGCATAATGAAAAACCTTTATTCTATAAGTGCACACCTTCGCAGATCATCCATAGTAGAGGATGTTCTTTTAATTGATCAATTTGCAAAGAGCAACCATTGTTTCTATTAGCCTTGCAACCCAGGCTCCTTTTGCAGACTATAGTCCTTTAGCTGGGCTTTGATGCCTGGTTTGGGATTAATTTGAAAATAATTGACTGTGCCTCTTGTATGGTAAGTTGGTTTCAGGGCTGCTTCTTATAGGCAGTTCAAATCTCCAGCTTTTGGACTACCATATGCTTTGATCTCTTGAGGTCTCCAACAATCTAATAGCCACCTCGTCAAATCTCGTATTCACATAGAGAAACTGAACCCATAGTTATTGCCCTCAGGCAGGAATCTTATACAAGCCACTTGAATGCATGCGTGAGTCACACCCGTCTCCCACGCAAGTACTTGAACGCACGCACACACTTGCAATGGATATGCAAATGCAGTGCATTCCCAGTAATTTAGCCTGCAATGATTATAGGTAGCATCCTCAGGTCTCTAAAACAGCTGGGATACTGGCAGAATTTCTGTTAATACGTTACCCTTTATTCCACCTGCCACCATGCAGAGTATTCTGCCTTTTTAGTCAAAGTTCTCCAGTTGGGAAGGACTAAGGGTACATGTAAGGGGTACATGTAAGCCTAGCATTGATTGCGGACTCTGTGATGTCAGAGTGTGTAAGCCAAAGAGTGTGTGGTTACTGGGCTAATTTCAACACCCACTGCTGACCATAAATCCACCCCTGGCCAATGGCAAAGTTTACATTTTGGCACACCTAAGGCTCCAGAATCCCCAGATGAGCCCACCCAGTCTCTTTCAAAAGCAGCTGAAGCACCTGCTTGTGTAGGGCATTGTGCTCTAAGCATAGGGTGCTTCATTTTTATGCCCATATTTAGTCAAAAGGGGACCGTACAGTCCAGTCTAGGGTTAATTGTCTCACCCATTTACTGCAGCCAAGAACATGAATGCCAAGTTGTCATAACTTATACGGCGTGCTGTAAACCTACTCTTCAAAAATAAGCTGTGTGTTTACCTGAAACTTTGCTGTTTCTGAACTGATGTCTGTTACGGCATACAGTTCCCATACGCTTAAAATCTCAGTGGACTATGAGTTAAGGTCTTGGGCACAGTTCCAGGCTGGCTCTGTTTTCATTCGATTCCAATGTCTCAAAAAAAATTATAAATACTTTTTCTACACTCAGTGATTTGTGGTCTGTGTAGGCCCTACAGAAACCCAGACATCCAAATAGGTGCTAGATAGGAAATGTTGTCACTGTCTTGGTGACCCATACAGAGGATGCCAGGCTTCTAGGATTAATCTTAGGGCCTTGCTGGGCTAAAAAGTATTGTGCTGTGCAAACCATGCCTAATAGTGCTGCCTACTACCATATTATATGTACTTATTTCGCGAGAGATAAATTTTTGTTATATTCGTGATTGAATATACAATCATGAAATTACGGAGGTAAGTATATGCCATGTAGCGCATGACTTTGAATCCCTAGATCTTGAGGCTTCTGATTGGTTGAGGTCACCTGTTAATAATAGTAATAAAGACCCCAGATGATACATTATAGAGCAATGTGATTGGTTATGAGGTGAACTGATATGGCTCCCTACAAAGGTCCTTTGTTTCCCAACCAAGGGACCTGCTGGCTCAACCTGCCATTACGCCTCATGACAACAATACTCCACACTATGGCCACTTGAGAGGGAGAAGCAATACAGGGATGAATTACTGGCCACTTAAGCACACACCATTTGGTAACCTACTATTGATGATTTGGGACTTAGAAATCCACTGTGTTGACAGTTTCCTGCTCTCTGTGTTGACAGTTTCCTGCTCTTTGTGTATCATATCGCATGCAATAACCAACAACAGATATTTTCAGTTATTAGTTTCCCCATCATTTGTGTGCGCATATACATGTGGCAGTCCCGGGTAGAAAACGAACATTATTCCGTCACGCATTTCGATCGCATCTGTACGTTCAAAGAGCTATATCTCAGAACTTCCGTTAAGGGCGGGGCTCATACATGGTGCGTAGAAGCCTCACATCTTGACGCTACTACGCAGCGCATACGAGTCCTGCCCTTACCGGATGTTCAGAGATACAGCGCTTTAAACACGTGGATGCAAACGAATTACGCGATGGAATAAATTAAATGTTCGTTTTCTACCCAGGACTGGCACACATGTATATGCACACACAAATGATGGTGTAACTAACACTGCTTATGGCACTTCAAGGCTCCGAAACTCTGGATCAGTTCAAATTTTCATTGTTCCATAGCTATAATTAGACATTTGAGGTGAACAAATGTACCTAAGTCATTGCAGCATATCAGATCACAGTAGACACCTAATACACATAGAGCAATGACATCGCAGGAAATTTGGTATATCAACTCACGTCAAAGCTGTTAAGAGGTTCTCAAATATGCCTTTGGTTCTGGTAGGACGGGCAGCAGTGCGTCTGGTGCTCCTAAATGACAGGATGTTCCCCTTTCTACTGCGGGTGGAGGATCTGAGGGGAGTGAACCGACCCGAGGAAAACTTCATGTTGCCACGGCGATTAGAAAAGGGGGTGGAGCCAGAGGATGAGGACAGAGACGTGGTCATGGCTCGACGGGAGAGAACGGGTGAGAGTGAGAGTGATTGCTTTAATTGTGAATACTGTGTGTGTGTGTGTGTGTGTGTGAGTGAGTGAGTGTGTGTGTGTGATAAGAAAGGTAAAAATGTAAAGGCCTATGTACCTCCCACAGACTCTAACGAACCACCCATGTATTAATTAATTAACCCTTAGGGGACAGGCCAGTTAGTTAAACTGGTCAGTTAAATAAAGTCTGGGCAGTTGTATGTTACATATCTGTGACAGCAGTCCTTCAAGTCAATAGCACTCTCGGTGTGACTTCAAAATGGAATTTGTGGTATCACTGCCTCGAAGACTGCTTCACTTACAATTGTGAGATATGAGGAGGAAGTCTGAGTTTTGTTTTGTGCGCCCGGCTGGATGAGTAATGTTTGTGTCTCGTGTTACTGTACAACTGTCTACTAGTCCCGTCCCCAGACCTCTATTCGCCCACCACCAAAGAACAATAGACCAGCCCTGTGACGTGGATGTCTGGCGTGTGGGATGAGTAATCAGAGCCAAGATAGAAAAATAATTATCTCATAGCATAGTACATGACTGATGCCAACGATTGCTCGCTTGTGCGGCTACTGAAACTGTCATTTTTAAGAAGTTCAATCAATGGATAATCCAGATTGGCTGTAGAAGCAGTGCTACAGCAGAACAACAGAGACCACATCTGCCATCTACATGGTTGTTTACAATCACTGCCCTAAGTCGCTTTGGTCACGACCCTCAAAGGTCGGGCAACGTGTTGTCTTGTCTCCAGATTTGTCTTTGGTGGCAGGCAAGTGAAGGCCTGGGTACGAAATTAACTGTCTACTAGCGCGGAAATTGACGAAAGTTTGCAGGCCAGACCAGTTTTGTGTTGTGTAATGTAAACTGCTGGGTAAGTTCAGTCACTGACACAAGACGAGACAGCCTAACAAGGCCAGCAACAGCTGCATTTAACCTGTTGTCATGGATACTTCATGAGAAAAAGTGAAGAGCTTTTACATGTAGATGTAAAATATCAATCTTGTTGCTGAAACAAAGGGTGCCCCTATATGGTATGCTGTAACAAATAGCTCAGCTCACTGCACTGAAGTGGGAGATTGCTACATGAAACCATAAGGCATGAAATCATTCCAACCACAAACTTGTACAGTTCCCATAATACATTGTATGTAATCAGGAAGTGTACTAACCCGCCTTGTTGCTAGGCGCCAAGGTCAAGTGTTTTCGCTCCACAGTGAAAATCCAGTGTGTGTTTTCGTACTGTGTAAAAAACACCGTATTTTACATGTGTATTATCACGATGTAAAAACGTTGTGCATTTTCACAGTGTAAAAACAGTCGTTGTATACAGCATGAACCGGGCAGCGAAGGAACAAAGGTTATGCTATACTTACTGTCTCTGCGAACCGTCTCTGTGAACCAGTAATAAACCTCACTAGCTGACCAAAACCCTACAAGGTTAGCAGAGAGGAACACAACCGCTGTTTAGACTATATATGCACTTCTGGAGGAACGATACTTACTGTCTCCATATGAACCTCGTTGCCCGACCAAAACCCTAATATGCACTTCTGGAGGAACGATACTTACTGTCTCCATATGAACCTCGTTGCCCGACCAAAACCCTAATATGCACTTCTGGAGGAACGATACTTACTGTCTCCATATGAACCTCGTTGCCCGACCAAAACCCTAGAAGGTTAATTAACAGAGAGGAACAAAACCGTTAGCGCTAATTAATTATCTGGTGTAACGCTGAAAAGAACAAAGAACTCGACTTGAGGCTTTTCGATTCAGGCTCTTTCGATTCAGGCTCGCTCGAGACTGGCAAATCTAATATTGCACAAAGCCTCTGTTTGTAAAGTGAATACCTCTGCCTTTTGTCCGCTACAAGAGGTTACAGTTGCTACATGGTTTTACCCCCAACATGTATGGCTGCACTATGGGACTTTACAGATTGCAATGAGTACGTGCGCATGCATTCAATGCTACACATCAAACAAATATCGTAAATTCAAAAGTTGTAGGTGATTGAGAGACTGTACAGAAGCTGCAGCTGCTTATCAATCGGAGTTGATGGTCAACTCCGGGTGCAGAGGGTGGTTATAGGAGTTGCTGGTCAGCTAGGAGTTGCTGGTCACCCTCGGGTGCAGAGGGTAGTTAGCTGCTGGTCAGCTGGTAAACTCCATGTGCTACACCGCCTAAATAGACCGTAACAGTTGTCTACACTTTAGCAGGCTCTTCATTTTTCGAACTCTCATACAGAGCGGTAAGAAATTAATACCTTCAACTTGATTTTCTTTCTCGACTGACCCAAACATTTCCTAGCTGATGCTCTTAATATGTAACTGACCACGCTGCAGTTCAATGGCAGTCTAAAACCTTTACCTGAACCAGTTTTGCAGTGAAATGGCTGAATGCTCGCAACTTTTGCCAAATCACTGGGTACAAAACTTTGCAGAAATGTAGACATCGATCTTCAAAGAATTCTTGTCAGCGTTGCAGCGGGAATGATATGATGGCCTTTTCTATCATTTTTTTGGCTGACCAACTGACCTTAGCGTGGCGGGAAAATTGGCCCGAGAAACAGAAAATTAAGTTGAAGTGGCCTTAATCTAACGTTGGTATGCAAGCGACAAGTGCTCCTTCATGGCATTGTAGCAACACCTGATAGGAGCCAACCTCAGCAATAGCCATACTGATCAAATCACAAGGGCAGTTCCCAAAGACAATCCATCAGACAATATAGTGTACAGGTCAGTGCACCCAGTAATGGAGGAGGTGTGCTATGTGGATACAGTATAGTACAGCTAGCACTAGTAGTCACAACACAGAGCACACTGTGTGGGGCCTGAAAGAGCAGGATATTCAATATAGAGGGGGAAAGATTGCTGAAGCAATGACTCCTGTCCTGCATTTGGCTACAGAGATACCACAGCCTACAATGGAGTCAAAATGTGCATGAAGTCATGCACACAAGTCATGTACACACTTGGCCCCAGGCTGACCACATTAAGCTAAGAGGGTGGCCAAAGAAGGAAGGCATTAATTGGTTGCAACTTGTTACAGCAGTCATCCAGACAGGCCAGTTGGCAAAACACACAGAGTCATGATGGAAACAAACATAGGGACACATGCTAATTAGTTACCTAGTTGTTGAGCTCAGCAAACCTCTAAAACTAAACACTCCCAGCCAGACAATTCTTTCAGTAGACGATAGCCAGGGGACGAGAAATGGAGGACTGCCTGAAGACGGGACCATATCCCAGTATTGAAAATACAAGGCTTAGCTCTATTACATACTCTACGTAGGTACCACACCATAGACACTCGGCTTAATGCGGGTCGTCTTTTATTCAACAATGGTCCATTCACCCAACCTCAGTGTAGGGTTACGGCTCATAGAACAAAACAGAGCTGTTTATGTAGTCCTAAAGCAAGTCCGGAGGAGAATCAAAAGTCCCACACACAAACAGAGTACGCATTTGTGCACGTGTGAGTGAGTGTGAGTGAATGCGCGTGTGTATATAACTGTACGAGATTAGACAGTATATGGGCACACAAACGGTGGAAGCGGTCCCTAATAGTGATACACAGACCACAACAATGCTCGGGGGCTGCTGGGACCAGTGCCAAATCTCACTTAGGAGCACTACGTCAGCACAGAGGTGGAGACGATATAGTCCCATGGCCTCACTCCCAGTCTTCATTCTGTACAGCTTTAGTTTCCTTACACTGGTCTTGTGTGGCGATCGCAGATACAATAATTGTATTGCTGGAGACCATCCCTTGGCCTCCAGTACCCTCCAGCCTGTGTGTACTGGAGGGCAAGGGTAACTCCAGCATAGAGAATGCTTCCAGCCCCAAATTTTGAAAATTTTCTTTACGTCCACACAGGGTAGACACACTACTAAATTTGGATGGCTACCATCTTCCCTAAAACATTGAGCGTAGAATAGGTCATTCTGCATACACACTGATGCATATACACTGTAATTAACACCCAGCTGTAGCTATGTATCCATATATAGACGCAAACCTCACAATCATGTGGTCTACCACAGGGCCCCACATGAAAGGTTAGGGCAAGGTACAGTTTGCTGGTCTCAGCAAATGTCTGGTTGCCATAGCAATACTTTCACATACCGATGCTGCATGTTTGCTGGTCTCAGGAAATGTCTGGTTGCCATAGCAACACCTGTACACAATAATGACCTTTTGTAGACCAACACTACCTTATCTTCTGGTTTCCAGGAGAAGGTGGAGGATGGGGCAGTGACAGGGCAGCATTTTGCTAACAAGGAAGTACATAGCCTACACAATCAGGGGTGTGTGGATTATGCCAGCATGATACGGGCATTTGTTGAGCATAATCAATACAGTTTTGGAGCAGTGCAGCAGAGCATAATAGGTAGATTTTTGAGCATAATCCTCCCACTCCTATACGTAATTCAGTGGTAAGAGAGTATATTAAACTCATTCATGACATCATCATCTTTAATCTGTCCTCTACAACACATCAAATTTCACTACTTCCGCCTGCTAAGGGTGACTGAGTCAGTCTCATGCCCAGGAGCGACTGCAAGCCAGTCTCGTTCCCAGGCTAGGATGACCCAGTCTCTCAGCTGCTTTGGCAGTTTGCAGTATGGATCAAACACTTTTGCCGTACAGAGGCTGAAGTAGCTAAATTGCCCACTACAATAACATGCAACCTGTTTTTCTTCACAAAACAAACTACTCCTGTTTTTGTGTGGGCAACCTTCACCAGGAGTGTGTGCACAACACCACTACAATGCAACAGAGCAGATATAGCATTACAAAGGCAGGTCTAAACACAATTCCCAATGGGACAGACTTTTCACTCAAATAAGGGGGGTGGGGGGGGGGGGGGCTACTAATACACTAGGAATTACATATAAACACTGAACTTGGGGTGGGTTAGCCCTCAGTAGTCCCCCCTCTTGAGCTCTTTGTCTGTACAATCTGTCATCACCTTGCTTGTTAGGAAAATACACCACTAGATAAAAAATTTCCTACGCCTGCTCACTTAGCTTCGTCCCCAGGCTCCCCTCCCACGCGCGTGGGAGGGGTAGGGGAACCTGGGGACGAAGCTACTGCTTACCCCTCAAAAAAAGTTTCCTGCTGTTCCTTAACTTTAGCAACAAGAGAAAAAATCCTTACTATGGTAGGTAATGGAAAAACACTCTCCTAGACTCCACTTTTGAGTGACTGCTAAAGCAGGCTGACACGTCGGCTACATAGCAACAAAACAGCTGAGGTCTTAGTATGGTACTACATTTAGGGGATCGGGCTAACTAACAGTCTGCACTCGCTAATCACGCTGACATTATATTTGCACTTAGCGTAAAAAAAATTCGGTAAGCAGTTGCCAAAATGGGAGCATGTTACGTCCTCCTCCGCACTTAATAAACACCATGTACTACAAGGGAGTGCCAGGAAGATACTACGTATGTACAGGTGCAGAAATACAGCACACGATCTCACAGCATGCTAGAGATCATCGTGTCAAAACTAAACTCTGAAATCAACCGTTTTACTACTGCTGCCTTTCATTCTCACCCGCATAATAAAGTGGGTCCTTCAGATCGCAGTACAGCTGTGCTTAGCAATTAGCATTTCTGCAAGTGTCTTACTCCAAAGATTGCAGCTAAATGAACAGCTTAGGCCAGCTTTGCCGATGCACTACCACTGCTCAAATTAGCTCCCCACCACCAAGGTAGAAATTGCCTGCATCGCTGAGAGTCTCACGAGCCAGACCACGGAGGGCTAGAGCAATCTCTGCCTTCATGAAGAGCACAAGGTTACAAAGTGGGCAGCATAATATACTGTTGCATGAAACTGAAACGTGGAGTGAATCATCACACCACGTTCATTTGATCCACAAACGATGCCTCCCCACAAACCACACCATACAGAACGGCTCAAGTTGACGTCTAGACTACAACCAGACCACACGTCTATCGTTGGACCCCCTAGCGCGAAGAGAGCTAGCTCACCCCGGCTACCTCCTGGCAGCTTTTCATTAACTACTTCACTCACTGAAACGTCCTAGATCTCGAGTCGGGGAGAGTGATGCAGCAGTCCTGCCAATCACGGTGAAACTCGCCCACACACCCACGGCGCATAGACGCCAACAGCTACACTTGGGCTAAAACAAGTTTAGACTACTCTCTTGCACCATACCAGTGGCACGCTGGTATGCAATACAGTGCGCTGGCATACCCAGACTGATCAATATCAATAGAATTACATTCGTGAATCCTTTTACATGCACGCCTTATATGCGGTCCAGGTCATACAGCTTATTTTAATGGAATGCCGAACTCACCGATTTGCTGGCACCGTCCACGCTTGATAATGACATCTTGACGCGACTCAAGAAAGGATTTCAGTAAATTACAAACAGCTGAAGTGAATCGCAAACAGATACTAGGAGGTACATGCACATGCTAGATTCTTAATCCAATTAGGACGGTTCCGCTACAACAGGAAACTATTATTGTCATTACAAAACGTGGTTACCAATTAATTGTTTATCGTAAACAGTGTACATGATATCGCACAAAGTGCACTTTCTGTGCTACTGTACGCGGTTTGCTAGTAGATCGATCGGTGGTGTACGAGCTACCAACCGTGTTCTGTCTACAAGACCAAAGGAACGGAGATTGGAGGCGGGGCAGTGGACAACCCGTAGCGGATGTCACGGTTGATTTAGATCCTAACCGACGGCACATTCTCAACAGTGAGTTTCACGTTTGTGTATAAAGTGTGTACGACTGCAGATTTTGGTGTTCTTTGCAGCAACTCTCCGTGAAGAGAAAAAATGGGGTCAGAGGTCAGATTATTGACTTTGTTTGTGGGTGTGGCTGCTTTATCTCTAAGCAACTTGCAACCATTATCAGCTCCCGTTGTCAGTGACTTTCATCCAAGGGCTGGTCCAACTTCTGGGGGCACACTAATCCATATTACAGGGGGAGGATTTATTACAACAGGCAGCGATCGATCGAAATGCAACTTCGAAGATACGCGTTTTGGGAGTATCATTAGCCCACAAAACAACGTTGTGAACAGTAGCTACATGACGTGCATTCTCCCGGTAATAGACTTTCTGCCACCATCTGTCTTTGCAAGTGATGGGCAGCACGGCCTGAACCTCGCGGTTACCGCTCGAGATGGGATCCGGTCGGATAGTATGAGTTTCTTTGTTTTCGATTTAAGCGCCATTACTGTTGATGGGATTAACCCAAATGAAGGTGTTAATTCAACCAGGACACTTATTACCATCTATGGCAGTGGATTTTTAAACACTGATGAAACTTCTTGCAGTATAGATTATGACGACAGAACTTTGGTGCCTGCAGTATTCATTAATAGTACCGTTTTACAATGTGTTCTTTTGACATATCCCTGCACTGCCCAAGTGACTGTAAACATTTCGGTGAATGGCCAGCCATCTGCAAACATTGCCACTGTTTCCCAAACTGCAACTCTTTTCACTTTCTATGCATCACCGCCTCAAATTATTACCTGTATATTCAGCTCATCCTATGCCTCCGTATTCCTTAATTTTGATCGAGAAGTTGAAATTGGGGGCGAAAGCAGATATAACTCTTCTCGATCTCTGAGCTGCAATGTAGTATTCAGTAATGAAACAATAGTTTCATTGGGCATCAACGCTGAGTGTTCGTGGCACAATCCCCAACAGCGATCTATTGTGATTTTGTTAACCTCAAGCTCTGTCGTACAGGTTGATTCCGTTCTGACTCTTAGAGGGGACAGCATTCGCACGAGATCCGTAGAATATTCGAGGCTTGCAATGGGAAATGTTTCTGTAAGTTTGAATATGCAGTCTCTCAAGCCAATACCTGTGCTCGAAGCCCCAGATTATATTCCTAATTGTGGGAAACTCTCAGTAACAGCTGAAAATTCCCAGCACGGAGGATCAAGAAATTTCCAATACAAGTGGGTAATTGGACTCAATTTTACAGAAACTGGAAACATTGTTTCAGATGACAGTTTTAAGGACTACATTCCATCAGGATTTACCAACCAATCCTCCCTAACAATCCCATCTAATGCTTTCCTAGAAGAGACAGTGTACACAATCCAGCTCACTGTCAGAAACTTCCTAAATATACAGTCTCTCACTATGCACAGCATAACGAGACTCAATGAAGCAGTCCCAATTGTAGTCATGTTGGGTGCCCGAGTGAAACGAGTAAGAACCACAGAGGAAACCATTTTATACGGAACAGCTACTTTTCCAGATTGCGTGAATGCAACTGGTGTTGTTGACTATTCCTGGAGCATCTACAATCAAATGGGCCTTGAAAAAGATTTCTGCTGCACCTGCACTCAAGGTGCGGTGCTAACGATCCGTGCAAATTCCTTATTCCCAAGCTCAGTGTATACAGCTGTGCTTGTGGTGTCTGCGGGTGGTCAGATAGGCATAGGAAACACAACCGTTCAACTCGTAACTGAACCGCTTGACATACGTGCTAGAATCAGTGGGGGCACTGAAAGGGTCGTAGGTGTCCAGGATGCACTCGTATTGGATGGAACCATTTCCGAGGGACTGAGCAGTACTATAACGAATGACAGCCTGTTTTCGTTTACTTGGAACTGCTCAGCCATTACCGAAATACCATCATTGTGTCCCATTGACCCCCTTGAGTCAGATGCCAACCTGATACATATCTTTCCTAATGCCACCCTCTCAACTGGCGTATACAATTTCACCCTTACCCTAAGGTATCGAGATGTGGAGTCTAGTGCCTATCAGATAGTTCATGCTGTGCCCTACCGGGCTCCAAGAGTTGAAATAACTCCTCCGCCGCAGTTGGAATCTATCTTGGTTCATAGTAAGCTCATTTTACAGGCTCAGGTCTACTCAGATTACCCAGGGTCTGCTGAATGGCGCTCTGAATATGTAATAGGTAAGATCAGGTGCTGCAAAAATGAATATCACAATGCTGCAGCAGTTAGTGTATTCATGCATATGATGTTATGACTAGAATGCACATATCTCACAGGATTGTTTTTCACCAGCGGCTATGAATACTTGTGATACACATAACATCATTCTACATCCTCTTGCTGCCCCTAATTCAGTATATGTCCTTGTAATGTGATGGCTTAGACACACACATCAAGCCCCAATCATTATTTGTATAGCCATGCATTTACCCTCTCCTCCCCAACCCATATTCTACAGTGTGAAACCTTTTTTTTGCTGACTAGTCATAGCAAGTATGCTAATACGTGCTGTAGGAATGAAATTATTTCCTAGGTTTACCAATCTCAAAGGCTATAAACAGTGTTACACTATAGTACTTTGTAATTAGTGGCTTGGCAGTGCTACTTAAAAATGAGAGCCTGAAGCGGGTTCTGTTTTGGACGGAGACAAATGACTCTCTTTTTTGTAATTATGAGATTGTAAATGTATAATTACATTGCAGTTTGATGTCAGTCCTTTTACACTGCTGGAGATATGCCAAAGTAAATTGAGCTGTAATTGAGCGTATATAGATGCTAGCGCAAGCAGCTGTGCACATTACTTCACGCTCTTGCTGCATGTGTACATAATATTATACATAATTTATTGTGCAGTGTACGCATGTTGGAATTAATGAAAGAGTGATTACTTCTACTAGCCTTATACACAGGGCACATTCTTTGACAGAGTGGCCTGGGTATGAGGCTACGTACATTTCTACCTGCTATATATCATTTCTTACCATAAACTTTCAAATTTTGTAGGGTATGCGCAGTTAGATCTCATTCCAGTGCTGTTGAGAACCCCCCTCAGTTATCAAATCCAGAACACAATTGATACAACACTCAACGAATCTTCTCCCGTCCTTTTTACATCTAACGTCACTTCTAGTCCTTACACAAATCAGATATCACTGACGTTGAACAAAGGTGTCTTGCTTCCGGGAAATACTTATCGCTTCACGCTCACGGTAAAAAATAGTCTCGGCCATGTTGGATTTGCATGCATGGATTTTCGTACGGAATCACTTCCTTTAGCTGGTCAATTAGATATCCAGCCTGTTTCAGGAGACGCACTGAGCACTGAATTTTTGGTGAAAGCCTCACACTGGACTGACGATATTGGAGACACTCCATTATCCTACCAGTTTGGATTTCAGTATCCAAATGAAGAAACCGTCTACTGGTCCTCTGGAGTCATCATTCAGAACCAGATATCAACAATTTTCCCCCTGCCATCAGTGGCCAGTGACTCTGTGAATGTCATCCTTCTCATTTACGACATCAATGGAGCAGTGTCCGAACACCAAACTGGTATAGATATTTTTAACTCAAATGCTCTCATCGGTCTTAATGAACTGATGCAGTATATTGAGGAAATATCTCTTCATGACGGGAATTGGATCGAAGGGAATGCTCACCTGACGGCTGTAATTGTTTCCGTAAACAGGAATCAAGATTTATTTCAGGACATTGACACATTCAGAGTAAGAGCTGTGGATTTGATTCTTCAGTTGTTTGATTCCTACATTCCTCAATCGAAATCTTTTCTGAACCATCTATTATTTCTCCTCCATGAAGTAACGTATCAAGCAGAACTGCCCCATAACACCTCCGTTCAAGTAGTCGAGCTACTTGAATCACTTGTTCAAACATACAACAGCCTTGGGAAAACTTCGGCGATTTCAGTGCCTGGTTTCAGTGAACATGAAGCACAGTTGGTGCTTGAAACGTACAGCAATCTGCTTCTAGCAAACGGCCAATTCCAAGAATTTAGGATTAGAGCAGATGTAATCACTGATAGTCTCCTAAGGACTCTACCTGTACTGGGATATGGAATGTGTTTGCAGCTGGGAATTAATGAGCAAGTTTCCGTCACAATTGACGACAACTTTGGAAGTCTAAAAGCATCACAGATTAACCTACCGGTGGACTACGTAACTGCACAGCCGTGCAAAAACTGCACTCTTGGGTTGTGAAGAAATAAGCATCGGTTTTGGTAGTGAACTGTTTAGACAGTATCTCCAGTGGATGTGCGGTGCACAATCAGTATGCTCTGGAGTATGTGCCATTTCTGCCCAGTTTATCGTAAACATAAGATGGCAGGATAGCCCCTACTCGTCAGCTGTTAAGACTCCAGTGCTCTCTCTAGCACTTGTTAATCCGATGGATGGTGGAATATTACAAGTGCAGAACTTGCAATCTAGCCCTATTACGCTCAGCTTTCCAATTACAGCAGAAGTTTCCAACTCGGGCCAACTTGAGTGTGTGTTCTGGAGCAATATCAGCAACACATGGAGCAATGAAGGATGTAGCTTGCAGCAAGTAAGCTATTACATCAATAGTACAGTAGAGTCTTGTAATAAAAATTGAATTGATAATTTCTACTCTACTGCATATGCATGTGCATGAGATAAATAATGAAGAAAGAAATCAACAATAAAACTTACATGCACTAGTTTACAGATCTAGAATAAAAACATTCATGCTTGTTTCTTTCACTTTGGTGCTACCTTGACTGCTACTTACCCTGCAGATTACACCCACTTTTGAATCAGTGACGTGTGAGTGTAACCACCTCAGTGAATTTGCAGTAATAGAGAGGTGTCCCAGTGGGTTCTTTGGAGACATGTGTTCAGAAGGTCGGGTTCGAAATTTTATCTTATAAGTAGCTAATGCTGCATGGGATGTAAATGTCTGCCTATAGATATTTTGTGGCCTGCATGAAGGCAATGCCTGCTAGGCCTTAAGCAGGAATTCTTCTAATGGTAGGCCCCTCCTTTCTTCTCTAACAATTAAATTTTACTTGGACTGCACCCTACCTGTAATTTTGAAACCAGGCTATTATATAATATAGCTTCTATACTCTTATAGTATGCCCCCAAGGTCTTTGGGGACTGGAGTGCCAAATGTCATGTGACTGCAACAACCGGGGCACATGCTCTGCACATGACGGGTCATGTGACTGTGATCCTGGATGGATTGGAAGCAGATGCCAAGAAGGTATAATGTAAGAGTAGCAGAGTTGAGAACCCCTCCTCTGCTTGAGTGACTACCAATTCTTCTGTGAACAGTTGTACATGATAGCAGAATTGTTCTATAATTACGCGCCCGGCTACAGAGCCAATAGGCCTGCCTTTTGCCCCCTATTTTTAATGCAGTGGGATTCACCAGTTGGCTACCATGTTCTACCAGCAACCACAAGATGGTACATATACTAGTCTTGAGGACTTAGTATGGTTGCAAATATTAATAGTGAGCCATCAATCACTAGGACTACCGAATGCTATATGGCTACTGTGTATGTGCTCTGTCAGAGTTCCCATTGGAGACCGATCAGAAAAAATCTCTTCCTCCAAAGTGATCCCACACACAGTAATCAGAAAACCCTATATATGAATACTGATTGTTGTTTCCACTAGAATCATTTCTTCATAACTGAACCTCAGTCGGGTTGCTCCTGACCTCAATATGCATTCAATCATAATTATGCACGTTTTCACTCTAACACAGCATGCCCTGTGGGGGTCTGGGGAAAGAACTGCAGTGAGGAGTGCCTGTGTGAGAATGGTGGAGACTGTGACTTCATGACTGGCTCGTGCAACTGTGTTACAGCTCCTGGATGGATTGGAGAGTACTGCAACATTAGTAAGATACATAATACCAGCTGATATTTTCTTTTAACTAATCAACCTTGTCATATCATTAACCCTCACACATGCGCATCGAGGGTTATTGTAGTCCATCTGTCATTCTGTCAGTCAGTCAGTCAGTCATACTGTTAAGTAACATTATATTGGTGTAAATGTTTTGCTAAGGATTGCTGTAATAACTGTCTGCTTGTTGTTGTATTAGCTTGTCCTGACGGATTTTTTGGAAGTGAATGTGCTGGTATCTGTGAATGTCGAGTAGTCTCTGAATGTGTTGACAAAGTGAGCGGACAGTGCACCTGTCAGCCAGGATTCATCGGGTCCTCCTGTCACGAAGTGTGCCCTGGGGGTTTCTATGGCAACCTGTGTACACTACAGTGCTCATGTGATTCCCAGGGGACCGAGTCATGTGATCATGTGAATGGTACATGCTATTGCCTTGAACAGTGGATGGGAGAGCTCTGTAAAATTGAAAGTGAGTCAAGTGTGACCTTAGCTTGCATGGGAACTCAACATTATAGTCGTTCCCGGGCTCTAGATCTCTGGGTACAGCTGCTTCTTGAGTAAATGCCCACATTTTGTCATATGACTGAAATGTTTAATTATGTGTGGGCAAGGACTGATTAAAAAACAACTACAATTGTCTACTTTTTACTAAAGACATTCTTTTTAGCAAGCCAGGAGATGCTTTTTAGATATGCAATGCTATATATTTTCCATCCATCCAGTCACTCCAACACCAAGTCCCTCCCCATCACCCATCCCACCAACGGAGAATGGTTTTCAGATCTGGCTGGTAGCTGTGGCAGCTATTGCAGTGATAGCTATTGTGGTAGTCGCGGTAACTGTAGTAGTGGTATGTTGGAGAGTCAAACATCGAAGGTTCAAAAAGGTTCTTCCCATTTCGAATAAGAAAGTTTCAGACTTAACGTCATCATTGGAAGAAGTTGAAACTGAAGAAGACGAATTGGAAATCACTCATGCTAAATCGCTTACTGTTTTGATACCACAAGGTATTAATAATACAGTTGTATGTGTATAAACATATGCATGGGATAATTATTGGGTACAAAGTTAAGGGAGTACTACCTAGAGGCTGTTGGCAGAGAGCTGGTACAAAGTTAAGGGAGTACTACCTAGAGGCTGTTGGCAGAGAGCTGGTACAAAGTTAAGGGAGTACTACCTAGAGGCTGTTGGCAGAGAGCTGGTACAAAGTTAAGGGAGTACTACCTAGAGGCTGTTGGCAGAGAGCTGGTACATAAATAAGCAAAGTAGCGAAATGCACTAATCTATAGTCCTGTTCCCAGTCTCTGTACCCGATTCTTTTTCACATGAATAGAAAAAAAAGCAAAGCTGGGAGTGGAGATTGGGAATGAGGCTACTGATCTATTTAATTGATGCACTTATGTAATAATTATTTCACTGTGTAATACTCTCCATATTTCTCGTAGGATCAAAGCTGAAAGAGATGTTTCGTGGGCAAGAAGAAAGGAGTGGAGATTTTAAGGAACCTCCAGAAATGAATGGCAAAATAAGATGGCAAATCGTACAGATTTTCAGTGATAGTTTAGCAGATAATGATGAAAGAAATCCAGAGATATTGGAAGAAGAAGTAAGGCGTGCATCAAAAGTTGTCTTTGAGCTTGGAGCAACAGAAGAGAACTTAACCAAACAAGACGAGACTTGTGGCTCTGAAATGGAATCTGATAGAAGGGATATCGACGACAGAGAAGATAGACATGTCAAGCATTCTCCAAGTATCAATACAGGAATATCTGAGATGTTATACGACCGGGGAGTTTACTTAGGACTGGATGCGACTCTTAAGGACCTCAGGAATGATTTCATTGAGTCAGAGCAGCTTGACTCGGCAGAGCAGACCTTCCAGTTTCTGAATTCTGATGTTCCTGGTGATTTCATTCCGATAGACACCGAGGACGAGGTCATGTTAACACAGATTGAGCACAATCTTGTACAGAATAGGACACTTTATATTGAGGCCATTGATCCTGGTAAGAACATACTATTACTATACACTGGCATGTACTTATAGAGTTCTTTCAGGGTCATGTTACCATCCAGGCAATTTTATCTCTCTGTACTAAATGGACTATGACGGTAGGTGAATGAAACTGTATCCATGCAATGTTTCACTAACTGATTCTTGTCATCAGGAATGCTACCGTCATCTGATGATGGGAATCAAATTCCTACCTCTATACTGTCATAGTCAGTACATATGGTACAATAAGATACTTTCAGAGTTATTGCTGAATTTACCACATGCAGTGACTCATTTTGACTTTAATAGCATATGCTGTACACAATGCTAGCCTCCAATTCCCAGGTTCCACTCCACATCATGGAGCCAACAAAAGCTGGGGTGCTAGTCTGGGATGCTAGCACAGAGTTATCATTCATACGTATACTAGTGCATGCAGTATATGTTATACTTCCTGTAATTTAAGTAATGCTGGTAGTGCCGTGAATGCAAATTAGAGTGTTGCTATATTTGGTCAGAATGTGTAGGGTAAAGGGTATTGTCTTTCAGTTGAAAGTCCAACTTGACGTGGTATATGCAGCCTAGTATCCGGCAACCCCCCACCCTACATTGTCAGCATAATGTTATTGCTAAGAGCTTGCAAATATACTCCTTGCGATTTTTTAGTTCTTGGGTATTACAGTCAATCACCTATAAAATTATAGCTGGATACCCATTATCTGTGGATTTACCTCACCATTTTCTCTTCCAGAAACTGCACAACGAGAGCTATGCATTTGTGGCAAGTTTGCTGACCTGGAATGTACAGAGTGTCGGCATCGTGGCTACTGCAGCGAGATATGCCAAGACAATGACTGGCACAGACATGCGCTAACCTGTCGCGTAATCTCAGCCAAGAGACGCAGAAAACGCAAGAAAAGGAAGAAGAACAAGTCGAAAAGGTCACAGGATTACACCCCGAGTCTGGAGTTGTGTATCTGTGGAAAAGAGACTGAATTTGAGTGTTCTGTTTGTGGAGAGCAGGGGTATTGTTCTGAAAGCTGTCAGCTCAAGGATTGGGGCTATCATGAACGGTATTGCCAGTCTCCCGGCCAGCGGAATACTTCCAGACGTAGTTTCCTTGTCCCAGAAGAGAGCAAGTAAGCAACCTGCACACGCACCCCTAGCCTCGTACCCAGGCCACACTTTTATGGGCGTGTGGCCTGGGTATGAGGCTAATACGCCCCTTCTTTATAGATAAGATTATGTGAAATTGAAGTAACAAGTTTTAAATAATGTTATTACATTGATATTTGCAACATGTTTTATTTTTTTTCACAGAGGGAAACTAGCAACTGTTGAAGAGGCAGCAGAGAACGAGGAGCAACTCGTGTTTGATGGTAGCCCTGAAGGTGAAACCCGCTGGCTACAATGAATTATCACACTTTTCAGCTATATTCACAATGTTTCTTGGCAGGCTAAGCTCTGCCACTGTTCGTATTTTTCATGCTGGTGTTGTAAGCACCATGTTTATTACTTAGTTGCCACTATATAACACAGTGAATCTCCAGCTGGTGAAGATTAATATGCAGTATATACATGAACATGCGGATAGACCCTCTATTCTGCTGCTGTTATATATCAGCATGTATGTGCTACTTAGTCACTTGGGCCAGTTCTTTGTTCATGGGATAGATCATTTCGTTTCGTATATACAAAATTTAACTCCGCATGGGGGATTTCATACCTCCAAGACAGATTGTACTACTGTACTGTAATCAAAACCCGGAGGTATTGTACATGGTATGTAGCAGGTAAAATGTTATGGAAAAATTACATAACTAAAATATTTATACTCTGATGATGATATTTAGGGGAGGTTAAGGGTTGGGAGGGATCGAGGGTGGGGCATCCGTTGTGTGGAACTTGGAGGTATGCCATAGGTGGACACATGAGACTAGCATATATAGTCAGTAATAGGCGTCCTTTGTCGTGGCCCAAATTCTATCCCATAGCCAGTTGCCTGAGCTGACCAATACTCAGAAGGTTTGCTCAATTCTACAATGGAATACAGCCGTCTTTGCTGTTCAAACAGTGCAGAGTAACCATTTTTTGTATACAAAGCCAGTCTGCATTGGAAGTGGAGCCTCGAGCTCACTACAGTGTCAGTGTCACACTCATTAAGAGATGCACGGGTGAGCAGCATATGAAGAGAGAGTTAATAGTCTCAGCTGGTTACCATAATTATAGAAATTTATACACAATGTTTTGACCCATGTAGGGTCAAAACGTCGTGATACTTGAAGACCCAGTATATAGGGTTAAAACATTATTTCATTTTTATCAATAACCAGACAACACTGTATCATTGCGTGGGTATATATATTCCTAGCACCTGAATCAGCATTATCATAGCCGTTCCCAGACTCCACTTCCCAGTTTTTCTAGCACAGTGGGGGAAGTGGAGCCTGGGAACGAGGCTACATTATCAACAGAGTTATTGCTCATTACGCAATTCCAGCTCCAACATGCCTGTATATAGCAATTTGCACCTGAGCAGGAAATAGCATACGAGCCCCACCTCTATAATCTCGCGTGTCTGCAGCTGGTACGCGGACTACCCACGCGTCAGGTAATTAATTGCAGAATTCTTACAAATGCCGTAGCTACCCAATAAAAATAGACGTGTCAACGCCTAAGTTGCACTACAGAGTTCTCCTTCTTGATCAGTAATACTCTATACGATATTCCTTCAACGCGAGAACAACAGCCGCGCAGATGGGGCGGTTGTTACTGTTCTTATCCGCCATAGCGGTGGTCGTGTCGACCGGCTATGGACAGCTGACTACGGAAGAGAAGCAGCAGGCACTGGACTTCCACAATGAACTTCGCAGGCAGCAACCAGCTGGAGATATGAGGCAACTGGTAAGCTTCACCGCAATTACTGTATATAGCGTAGAATTATGTCGGGGATGGGTTCTTCTGTAATTATGGCCTCCCACTCCCGTTGTAGCTGCGGAATGAAAGTGCATAAAGCGGGGAAAAAGTATAATACTTGTCTGTATTAATTATACAGTTAAATATTGTGGTATGCATAATAATATGATGTATGTGATTTGTGGGTGATGGGGGTTGGATTTTTCTGTACTGCGATGCCCAAAAGGCTCACGCATAATTTATTTTGTTGTAACTATAAACAAAATTAGTGGCATCTCTGCAATCGATGATGATCGGTATTGCAAGTATGTACATATACATGCAAGCATTCCCTTGCTGAAAGATATTTAAACTGTAGCTGCTTGTTGCAATCTAGCTAGCCATGCAGCCATGACAACTTTTGCTAAGCTTACCAAGTTAGTGTTTTGTAAATTCAATGCTATAAATTATGCATATATAATATTGCTACAGCACATAGGAATTGCATGCAAATCCTCACACCTCTGCAGCAGTTGGAGCTAGTGCAGGTGCTATCACACCTTTTCTTGCTAATAAGCAAGGCGATAATAGCCATTAGAATATATGGAAAAACTCACAGTAACAGTTACTGTGCTAATTACCTATAGTCGCACTTATCCTGGATCGTTTATGTGCACAAACACATGGAGCATGCAGTACACTGTTATAACCATTATGGTAAGGTGTATGTGCACCTGTATAATTATACACCTCAAAAGTAGGTGTGACTGCATCAAATGTGGTATAAATTTACCTCTGTTTGTGCGTGGATGATTAATCATAACCCTTTATTGGATACTTTACAATTCTAAGCGATACAAACCAATAACCCAACTTCCAATCCTCACTCTGCAGGAATGGAATGTTGACCTGGCAGAGAGGGCCCAGAGCTATTCCCAGCAGTGTTACCAGAGTCCCAATCCGGTTGTTAGCTTTCAACTGGAGCCTGGTAGAACAATTACTGTAGGAGAAAATCTCTTTGCTGCTCCTGACAACATCCCCATAAAGGATGTCATTTCGGACTGGTATGACGATCCCACAAGCTTTGTTCAGGTACCTATACCAATGCTTATTACATCCTACTGCATGTGTGTCCTGGGAATGAGGCTAATGCATATAGCATGTGAACAGGTTTCAGACGTGTACACATAGGCTGAAATAGTTTTTCATTTTAATTGTGTGGGGGGATTTTACAGCCAGGTATCTGAGATTAATGCTCGTACTAAACATGCAACTAATATTATCTGCACATACATGAATACTGGTATATAAGCTAGTGACTGCATGCATATTAAACATTAGCATACAAAGCAAATGTGACTATAACGAGAATTGAAATGATTGCACCCTCTCTGGATCCATGCATGCAGCTTGTGTGGGATGAAACCTACCTACTGGGCTGTGGTAAGACCGCCTGCCCAAATTTGGCTTTCCCCGATGGTCAAGGAAGAACTAGTGCAACACTGTTTGTCTGCAACTATGCTCCGTCAAACTACAGCGGTAGAGACCCCTACACTACTAGGGATGATCTTGATGATACTGGTTGCGATTGTCCCGAGGGTCTAGAGTGCCACCGTCAGCTTTGTGGTAAGCACTCTAAGCTCAGTTCACAAACTTTCTTTCAACTACTCTGTGCATATTGCGCATGATATGTTATTGTGTGTGTATCTGTACATGTATCTTGGGGAATGACGTGTAGGCCATAGTACAATTTTAAAACTACAGTCTTGTTTGTATCGTATTTGGATATCTTTGTGTGTGACACACACGTTGTAAAAATCTATGTGATTCAGCATGCGACTGGATTGTTTAGACGGTGATGTAATGATTATGTAATGGTGTAGAATGTTCCAGAGACTTTAGAGAGACCTCCTGCAATATCAGAGAAAGTCAGTCTGTAATTGAAACTTTTTTTAGAATAAAGCCGGACAGTGGTCGTTTCACCGTGGGAATCACATTTACCTGTTCAGGGAAAGTGTACCATCTTGAGTGCATGGGATATATGTACGGCATGCATGGTTATGTAATCCATAAAGCCATGCATCTGAGTGTTGTACTGTTTGCGGTTTCGAGTTACAGATGTAGTCAGTTTGTGTATCACTCTACTTATAGCTCCATGGCATTCAAGCATATCACTCTCACATAAGGAATGCCGGTCCATAGCAGCCACTGTGGGGAGTGTAATATCTTATTGGTGTCAATAAGTATAATTGGGGTATCGATATCACCTTATGCTGGCCTGGCTTTGTGATTTGTGCTACTAGACATCTTAAACCTAGCTGGCATATAAGTGTTCTTAGTTTTACAAATACAGTGATGAACATTTTGGGAAATTCTGTGCAGATATTGCTATACATGTTCTTGTATTGCCATCCTAGCTGTCCAGTGTTTAGCTTTACAGTGATAGCTATTATGTTGAAATAAATTCAACCAGGAGTAATTTGCTTACCTTTAGTAGATAAAAGAGTGTGGTTTAACACATGCTTGACACTTTGTACGTAGCTCCAACTCTGCATACAGCTTGGATGTGACCATTGTGTGTAACTAAAAAAAGAGCTCCCCCATGCATGTGATATATATGGTCTCTGCATGGTAGAGCACAGAGTACACAATTATACTCTTTTGAATTTCATGTTTTCCTTGTATGTGTGCAGCGGTGAGAGCAGAAGACCCAGTAGTTCCAGATGATGATAGTGGCGATGGAACACCTATTACCAGAAGTGAGTTTAAACACTGAAATACATACCCACTGTACCATCAATTCAGTCATTATGACAAGATATGACACACAGTTGAGTCCCTATTACTGGACATCTGTACTTTTACAGATACTTAATGAATTTCAGTTTGGCTTAGCCTCGTTTCCAGGCTCTGCTCACCTGCCATTACTGTATACGTCCGCAAAATTTAATATTTGTGAAATTTATAAATCTCATGAAATTTTGCCCACAAGTGCAATTTTGCTAAAATTTGGTTACACGAAACTAATTACACATATGCGTGCATACTAATCTACACATACATGTATATAGGAAAATTAATATGCAGAGTTTTTCTGTATACATTAATGTGTGTAGCATATTGATTGTAGCTTTGCAAAAAAAGGCATGTTAACATTCTCCTTAGGGCTAATTTTAGAGCAGAATATATGCGTGCTAGCTACACCCACACCACGGATAGGAAAACATCCATTGGTGATTGTACCACCTTCAGGCATATGTTCACTTTCTCATGCATGTACATGTATGTACATTCTAATTAATTTTTTATTTTTCAGTAGCCATATAAATAACAGGTCACAACTTATACTAGTACACATGCATACATGTACACATAGAAACGGGTCTCTTTTAGAGCTCATTCTGATAGGATTTTACAGTGGGAATTCTAGCAATATTACACATCTCGATACTCGTACATGTATAATATGCTATTATAAACAATAGCCACTGTACCACTTTAAAAAATAGTCCATAACATGAAAGGGATTTGTGCAAAACATGTCAAAACGAGTCGAAGAGGCTGCAGTGTACAACAATGCTTGGCATTTCGTTAGCTTCTGAAGTACATTCCTACATGCATTACTATACACGTAGCGGATGGGCCATTTAACAGTGTATGCACATTGTTGACTTATATACACATGTACGTACATGCCAGAAATTACCAGACTGTAGGATTAATCTTTGAACTCATGCAACATTAACTGGCATGCATGCTCAAAGTTATACCTTTGATGGTATACACAATACGTCGGTCACATGCTTAGAGCTATAGTAATACTACATGCATGCAGGCAGGCGTGACAAGTATGTGTGTAGGGTGGGCACAGCTAGTTAGTTGTTAATTTATCTACAAGCGGTATTTCCTGTCCGTGGTCATATCAATGAACAAAGATGCCATATTGGACTGTCAGCCTCGGTCGCTCCCCCCCTCTCCCACATGCTCCACCTGTAAAATAGATCAAATGACAGCTGGTACATTGAGAACAGGAATGGTTGCTATGTGAACAAGACGTGTCATATGCTTTGTACTTTGAGTTAGTCATGCTAATTACTGAAAAACAACTCCCAACTTGTTGCTATGGATTATATTTCGTGATGTAATATTATGCATGTATGCTAACATTATGGGATGGATAATGTGTGTGCGTCACCTTGAATTTAGCATGTATTTCCAATGCACCCTGTGGCAATAATATGGTATTGACTTGTAGCAATATTACAGCTGTATCAAGGGATATGAACTACGTATTATGTGTAGTGTATGTATATACAAGCTGAAATATGATACAGCTGGTACACCTCGTGTAGTGGCAATCAAATGATCAACGGAAACGAGAGTTCTGAGCAAGTAACAGTCCATCTTGAGTACTTCACTCTCCCATGGCAGCCGTGTTGATTAATAGCTTTCGCTACGTATTATGTGTACAGTGGGCGTGGCTGCATGTAGCAGGAAGTACCTACTGATTTAAAACTCTCTACTGGCTACACTATATAGCTATGCTGTGACCGTACATCCTCACAAGGCATCTACACTAAAGTTTATACACTCTCCAGCATGCCATGTGCACGATAGCCTGGGGATGAGGCTACATGTATATTGTTTATGGGCTTGGAAGTTGCTTCAATTATTTTGTAATTGAAGAGTAATTGCCTACACACACTGCAGGTATGCGTCGCAAACGTGACTGACATTTTTGCATGATCCTATTAGTAAGTGAATTTAGGAGCCCATGGAATACTGTTATTGGCCTCACTCCACTTTTGCTGCACTCATGCAAAAGTATGATTATTTTGAGGTTTCCTTCCTTCCTTCCACACCCCCCCTCCCCACCCCCCACAAGTATGCATCATTTTGATGTCCCTCTCTCCCCCCACCCTCCTTCCCCCCCCCCCCCCTCCACCTGCCATAAATATACACCATTTCAAGGTTTCTCTCTCCTCCACTCCCCACCCACTCCCATAGGAAAAATAATTCCACTAAAATATCATTGGAATGCCAATTAGAATACCAAGGGAAAGATGACTACAATAGCAGAGCAAAAGTGCGAGAAGGCTCTTAATCTTGCTGCTTGCAGATATAGGAGAGCCCATGGATGTGCTAGGAAATTTTTTTCTTCTAGTTTCTCATCATCAGTAAATGACCCACTCACCTGCTTTTTATTCATAATCCACAGCAGTTATAGGCTGGCCAGACATAAAGAAATATGGCAGCCTCGTCCCCAGGCTCTCTGTGCGTTGCTGGAGAGCCTGATATATTTCTCACTTGATTTGATTTACTTAATTGCGTGTGGGTAGGGACCGCTCGAAAGACGGTTGCACTTCTCTACCTTCTGCTGGTGACATTGTGCACGTGGGCCTGGGAACGAGGCTAGAAATCTGGTATAAAGAAAGTTGGAATCTAAATTAATTCAACTCGTTCCCTTCACCTCACAGCCGTGTATTACTTCACTCCGAGGTCTGGTAGCATTGGTGGAGGGACTCAAGTCACCATCCATGGGATAGGTAAGCTACGTACGGTTGGTTTTTGTAAAACTTGCAATAAGAGGCAAAACAAAGAAGTGAAAAGGATAAAGCATGTGGGCATAAACCACTTGAAATAGGAACTCCTTGATGTCAGATGGATATCACTCAGGAGACTTTTTGCGTCAGGTAGTGCAAATGTTACTAAAAAGACTGTACCTACTGAAATATGCCTTAATTAACATTGTTTGCATTTTTCAAAAAATTCTTGTTGCTATGCGTATTTCACGTTTGGGTATTTTGGTGAAACGCTACTAACAGTGATTAAGCAGCACATAGGATTAATTCCTATGGTGAATTAATAATTAAAGTACTGGACAATAGCTAGAGAAGAATGTTGGTCCTCAAGTTTGATTGACTCTCAAGTGAGCTACATTTGTACCATGTAAATTAACCCGTATGTTCATCCTTAGGCCTTCTCGCTGACAGCAGGAAGTTGGGAGGAGCTTATTTTTAATAGCTTAGGCATTATGTCACAGTTCAGAGTAGGCTTTATTTTTAAAGTTGCTTTGTATTATTAATCTGGGTCTTATATACAAGCTTCACCTGTGTCTGTGGGTGTGCATGGTCAAGTGGAATAATATTCTTAAATTTCCCTTAGGTTTTAGTGCTGATCAGCTCAATGGAGGCAATGAGGTCATATTTACTAGAACCAGTGGGGACACCCCCCCTTTCCCTTGTGATGTCATCTCATACTACTCCTCTACGACACAGATCATCTGCGTCACAAGGTATTGTTGCGAGTGAACCAGACAAACTATCGTATTATTTTCGTGGCATATTTTGTTATTTTCGAAAGTGAAAGTAGAATCAAGTGTTATGTGTGAATTAGGAACGGAGTGCATATAGGATTTTTCACGGGGGATTGGAAAGACGTTATATGCAGAGTCACACTCCGTAGGGGGTTCAGAAGGCACGCTTCCCCAGGAAATGGAAATTTTGATGCTGAAAGGTTGCTTCTCGTGGCTTCTGAGGCCGCAATAGGACACTCTACTGTGACACAACGTGATTGTGTTAGCCCTTTTACCGATATACTGCATCTATACCTTCAAATCTACTTTAGTCATCAGGATTTGATCGAGATAAAGAACAGAATCTAGCAAGAGTCCAAAAGGAACTTTATATTATATATTACTCCCCACCATAGAGCCCCGCCCCATTCCGAGACAGGGACATACCGTCTGACAGTGCTTGCCCATGAGGGAGGCGGTCTGCAGGAAGTATCTTGCTCATCGTGCAATTTCGTGGTAGGTCTACGTTAGTTACGTACATGCAGCTTGTATTATTTCTTTAAGTTCCAATAATCTCTTTAGTCGACATAATGGGTGGAGTTTGTTATAAATAAACTCGAGAGCATAAGCTGAGCTGCATGTACATTGTAGTCCAATAGGTGTGGTAGCTAGCTAGGTACTTATATTGTGGATATTATATAGAACGGGTAGTGATGGATTGGGGGAGGAGGGGTCACGGGGGTCATGCAGCTGACTCCCTCTTTCGGTTTGTCGGTGTAGTTGCTTGAGTTCGTAGGGTACTTGTAATTGATGGGTGCTTGTACTCCTAAGGTTATAGTACATGTATGTATAGTTGCGATGAGTGCTGGGCAATGTTGTAATAATATTATTGTCACATTGTGATAGTCATCGCAATTATTGTGAAGGTAAGAGTATCACCGTGTTATTGTCAGGCTTCAATCTGAAGATTTTACCAATCTCACGAATCGAACACACACAAGCAATTGGTAACTTGGTATTACCATTCACATCACGGCCACATTTTTCTAGTATCACTTGTGGTGACTGCCGTAAGAGGATGGTGAACCTATGCACATCATCACTGGAACTGTTACACTTGATTCACCTTACAGTGTATGTACTTTTTCATCTTACAGTTTAGGAGAAATTTCTGGACACCACGACTTGAAGGGCTTGACCCACTCTCCTCAGTGGCAGGTATGCGCACTACAGCTAGCCAAGTACTTGTTACCATGGTGTGTAGGCTTCTCAGCAGCTGTAATTAAAGTGCACTGGTTTGGTAGAATGTAGAATCATTTCCTTTCTCCTTTGGAGGGAAGAAAGTATCTGGACAGCACTTCCCAAATTTTCAGTATTTAAACTGTCAGATATCAACAGCCATTATTGAGAAAGGAGTAATATTGGTTCAACTCATTCTAAACATTTTGCGATCGAGAATGCTGCAAGCTCTCCTCTAGCTAGATCTCCCTTGTGGTACAGTAGAAAGGATTTGTTTCCTGGTTATTGCTGCAGCTATATCTCCAGTAAAAATCATCCATGTTTTAAATCAGATTACATGTATTCATAGTATAGCAGAGATACACGTCTTTGAAGCCTGCACTTCCAAACGTGTAGATGCTTGCAAATCCAGTCACGTATACCCTCCCCCTCTTAGCACACATTTTTCCTTCCTTTGAAGGGGAAAAGGATAGGTTTTATCCCACATTTTTATTACATCTGTTACGTTCTGGTCCTCCTCCAAAAGAAGGGATAGTAAAAATGCCTTTACCAATTACACTTGAATTAGGTACCTGTAGTCATATTTCTCTTTCACATGCAAAGCCTCTGCAATGCTCATGCAAGAGACCTACAGAATTATTATAGTCTTACTTCATGCATTATAATCTTACTTTATTGGTATTCAATATTGCCTCTAATGGTGCATTTGTATCTCAGGGTCTTGCTGTGTACATTGGTATCAAGTACCCTACATGTAGGCCTCTAATGGAGTGTTTCTCCCACTCTAGGGTTTGATCAGCGGGTAACCATGACTGGATTGTTCTTCACTGCTGAACTACAGAACCAAGAAGACTCGAATGACGAATTCTTTACACGCATTCTGGTGGGAGGGGTTCCATGTGATTTCACGGATGACAATGGGACTGCGTAAGTGCCATGCAAGCTAGCATATTATTTGTGTACATATATGTTGAAGCACGTCTTTTCTTCATGTTTGCAAGATAAAAGCTGGGATGGGAAGACAAATGTGTAAAATTTCAGTAAAAAGAGGGGACGCTACTGTAGTCATGGTTATTGCCAATCAGGAAGTGAGGCCACTAATTGTGCTGCATAGAGGTTTCGTGTTTGCAAACATTTTCCCCGTGGGTGTGGCACTGCTTGTACATGTAGTGCACTATGCAAAGAAAGGAGAGTACGATGAAGTCGCATGCAGAGAGGTGGCGGCGATTAGGGAGGATTTGTGCACGGCAATACAGAAGTAGGGTAGCGAAGAGAAGAGGTAACATTGGCGGGAGGTTTATCAACAGTGAGTAAGACTGATTTAGCGGCAGGAAAGTGTTGACCGCCATTCCCAAAGCCATAGCCTCGCTGAACGCCACTTAACGTAACTCAACTCCTGCAAGGCCCTCTGCATGGAATACCATGTATGCACTAGTATAGTCTATAGGTTTTGTAATGGATCATGTGCCACCCACACACCACATGCATGTATTGTCTTACACATGGACATATGAGTAATAGTGTATCGAATTGCATGCATAATATTACATGCACTTATGTCATACACTAGAGACCAACAGTGCATGACCTGAGCTGTAATTCAAGATGTACTGATATTTCATCTTCTTGCACAGGTATGGGGCAGCACTAAACTGTGAAACATGCAACCGAGGCTATGTTACCTGTCGACCTACTTATGGCGATCGGATAGGTAAACCATGGGATGTGCATAGAAAATCACACATGTAGTTGTATATGCTTTTGGAGTGAGCATTGCGTTTCCTGCAACGCTCTCGTGTGGGATAAATGCATGTACTAATTTCTATGTAATTGACATAATATAGGCTTTATTTCCACATGTATCTCCACATGCAGACTCAATGAACGTGACTGGAGTATTGGCGAACCGTGGAAAGTAAGAACGATGATGTTAAGTGCATGCTGTATGTAGTGTATAAGAGACAACGTCCTTAATGTACATGTATGTGCAATATTTGCTCTAATTATCTGAAACTCCAATAATGAAATATACTTTTCACCTTCAGTCAGCAAATAACTACATGTACTCATTTTGAAAATGTTTTCAGATGGTATATACAGCTCATTGACAATCTGCTTACTCTTTCTATTTACTTTAACAAATCCTCAAAAAGTGTCTATTTTCGCTAACTGAATACTTCATTCGGTGGGCAAATGATGGTTTGTTTATACTTTATGAAAAGCTTGTTCCGTGTGTGAATGGCTCCTTTTCCTCAGTAATTAAAATTCATAAAGAATAAGCTAGCATGGCTCATATATATTCAGTTGACAAAATTTTAATTTGTAAAACTACCTATTTGAAAATTTAAAACAGCAAGCAATAGCCAATAGTTTTATTTCTGTGGTTTGCTTTCTCTGTCTATAGTACACACACTGAATTTATTAACAACATCCTGGCACTTGACAACAAGCTCAGGCCTTACAACTATCAGACACATGCAGGTAAAATTGGCATGTTGCTGTATGTAATGCATACTGTGTAATCATTGCATGTGTGAAATTTTGCACACACTTGCAGTTATTGAGGAGGTGTATCCAAACATTGGCAGTGTTAAAGGAGGCACTCGAATCTCTGTATCCCTCAATGTTGCCGTGTCCAACTACTCTGTGGACGACATTCAAGTCTTTGTTGGAGGTGAGGAAGTATCCCATATTTACGAAGGAGATGGAGTATTAAACTCTCACTACACATTTGTGTGTTAGGAGTTACTTAAAGAGCCTTGACACCTGTCCTTTGCAAATTTTATAAGCGAAATATTTTTATAGTACATTCCATCATCTCATTATTGACTCCATTGGTTAAAGTCAGTAGACTACACAGTGACACTACCTACTCTTGGCCAGGGGACAAGCTGTTGCTATGCTGTTGCTATGCAGGCGTTTTGTATCTACATTGTTGTAAAGCATGTTCCTATGCACTGACCAATATGAAACTGGTACCGTACATTATTACCACATTGCTTTCCCCTGCAGGGGTTCCATGTGAGGATATTGAAGTGGTGCCCCCTTATTCAGTTGAATGCACTACCAGAGCTGCTCCAGCGCAGACTCTATACTATCCCTGTAAGTATGTAGCTCTTTGCTCCCAGCATGCTTGCTATTGTATTCTTTAAGTATAGCTTAGAGCATAGAGCTGCCCATGCTCTAGGCCATTATTTTAGTATATGTACACGTTTCCTGTATTTCTAGAGCTTCCAATGCTCTATGAGATTCTTACCATGCTCTATGAAAAAATACTATACCATGTTACTATAGTAACATATACTAAGATGGCATTATTAAGTACAGCTCTCAATGAACTGTGATAGTATACTGAAGCCTCTCTTAGCACAGCTAGAGCCTAAAGGAATGACTGGCTCTTGATTTAGCTTATTCCTGCTATAGTATGCAATATCATTCTAGCTTTTATTAGCAGCTTACCAATGCTGATTGTGGATAGGTCCTGCACCCATAATGCATGTACAGCTATGCACCCTCTTTCTCTGAGGATGATGAATGTATGTTTTTGTCTTGTGTTCCCCATTCCCATTCCACAGGTGGTCGTGGTCTTCTTCGTGAGGTTTGGATCGGCGGCGACTTTCGTTTGGATGACGTTGAACAGAGACCTCGCAGTGAAAACAACTCTCCTCAGGAGAGGACGTACCGAACTAGTGGTGACGTCCGAGAGTTCAATGAGAATACCTTCTTCACCCAACGCTACAGTGGTTTCTTCGTTCCCCCTGTTACTAGCCTTTACACCTTTCAGATTCAGTCAGATGACCTAAGCCGACTTTACCTTAGTCCCAATACTTCTGAAGAACACAAACAGATTATTGCATTTGCAGATGCGTTTACTCGAAACAGAAGGGACTTCTTTCCAAGTCAAACTTCCGAGCCAGTTTTCCTGGAAGCTGGGAGCTACCACTACATCGAGGCTCTTCTCTCCCAGTTCAGTGGTCCCTGGCATTTGGGATTTGGGGCTAAAGTACACAGTCTAGACTGGACATCCTACCCCTACCAAGCCGATAAGGAAGTGCAACGGATTAACATTACATCTACTGTTGTCAAGGAGCAGCACGTAAGTGGCAGTAATCATTAAAGGAATACATAATCATTAGATAGCATACACTATGGGCCTGTGTACAGCTCCAAATATATGCATCCACTCCACAATACGTTTACACGGCTACAGAGTTGAGACTGGGAATACAGTTCTCTTACAGTAATTTCCGTTATTATTCAAACGTCATATCCACTAGTACTCCATACCATGCGTATACTGGTATATACATTACCTATAACTGTGCAAAACTAAAGCAACTGTAGTTTTAGTGTACCGATTCAGTAACGTTTGTGGACTAAGGAATCCTTTGCTGTAGGAAATCCAACTTGGTGCCTTGCCTTGTGTCTGGAGAGTCAGTGTCACACCCAACGAGGCTGATGAGGATGAAGAACCGCTGTCCGTCCCAAAGTTCTGCCTTGATATTGGTGATGAACCCCTCTTGTTCGTGTCAAATGTCACGGCTGAAGACATGGAGGAGGCTATAAACAGTCTCGTAAACGTGCAGACGATGGGCTATGTGCAAGTCGTTAAGGAAGACAGCCCTGACGATTCTGCTATCTTTGTGTTAGTGTTCCTGTCAAGGTTTGAGGTATCTCGGTCAGAACTACCAGATGTTAGCATCACCACCAATTCTGATGTGTGTGGTAATGAAACAACTTTGAATATGATGGTTGAGAAAATTCAAGAGCTTACCTTCCCAGACTCTTTCAATCTCACTTTCAGTGATGCTTTAAGATCCACTGATTACTTTCCAATCAATGTCACCAGTGAAGCCGTTCAAGAAAGTTTAACTGATCTGTTAGGATGGGAATGTGAAGAACTCTCGTCTCTTGCTCCTGAACGAGTCTTCATTTCAGACTCTTTCGAAGAAGATGATGATGATGATGATGATACCGACCGAGATAATTCGACCTCGTTTTGTGGCCGTTACTCCCTCAGAGATCCTGACACAATCTGGAGTGCGGAAGAAACAGAAGAATTCAGGGTGATAGAGTACAGATATGTGAGTGGTATATCTACGTACCCTATAATAAAACAGGCTAGTGATAACCAGGGCTTCACAGCAGATCAACTAGATATTTCCCAAGGTTGTAATATAACCTACCTGTACATGCCACTTTTATTCAGAGAGTATACTAGCTACTGATGTTGTTTCCTTTTCTACTAGGTGTGCCTGGCGTATACGGGTTCTCTTCCGGCGCTTTGGGCTGAATTTTACTACTTTCGGCAGGCAGGAGCCAATTTCATCTCTGAAACAGAAGTCATTGATTTGAATCAGGCAGAGTGTGCTGAAATATTATACCAGGATTCTGGGTGGCAGCATGTTTGTTTTGATTTGGATCAGTGTATCGGTGCTAACAGTGAGTTTGATGGGACACTGCACACGCTAACTGCGATTTACTTCGGAGGAGGGAGTACATTCTGGATCGATGAGTTTCTGATTGCAAACAGCAAGCCTTCAAGTGAGTCTTACATGTGTGAAGTATGTATGTATGTATGTATGTATGTATGTATGTATGCATGCATGCATGCATGTATGTGTGTATGTATGCATGCATGCATACATGTATGTGTGTATGTATGTATGTGTGTATGTATGTATGTATGTATACATGCATGCATGTATTGTGTATGTGTATTTTAGACCTTCATACCTATACTCACACTTAAAAATAATGTACATGCATGTTATACACATAAACACACACACACACACACACACACATACACACACATACATCTACAGCTATTCGAACGGCTGCTCCAGCCCAACCTGGAGGCATTAGAATCAGTTATCTTGAAGTGAGTGGAGGAATGCTGAAACTGCCACAGCTTCTAAGACGTGATAATGACAATTTCCGTACCAATGAGACTGGATCAGGGTCTGGTTCCGGTTCTACATCACCTCAATCCCAAAATCCGTACGTCATGATCATTGCAACACATACCATTACATACACTGTTGATAACTGTGGCTATGGTATAAGTCTACTAGAGGGCTACTATGAGGGTCGACTTGAAAATGAACCGGTCAAAGTTGACATTACTAGAGTAGCAAATGGAAGCCTTCCTGTCGATGGAACTTTTGAAGTCAGTATTGGTGGAGTGACGGTACGAAACATTGCTGCAGATGTGAGTGGAAGTGACTTGGAGTTCTTTCTGGAAGCTAATTTTCCAGAAGAAGAAGGTATGTACATAACTTGTTATCAGAAAATCTTTTTACATCCAAACCATACACTTTGCTATTGGCCAGGAGTAGCGTAATTGTTTGCTATTCTTGTAGTCATATATATGTAATAGCATATCTAGTGCTGTATCCTTAATGCAAATTTCTGGTACACATTTCACTGGAATGGATTGGTTAACTCTATCCCGGTTCAATACCCTACTCAGTTGTAGCACAGATGGTGCACAGCAGTGCTTAATTTTGGTTATGTGTAGAGTACAGTATATAAAGCATCCTTGCAAATCTCTGATGCTTCAGCTGATCAATCCATTCATAGTAATATGTAAGCTTTGAAGTTTGTACATGTAGGAAATGAAACGGGTAGGTTAATGCTATAGTAAATAGAGCTGTATATTTACAAACGCTTAAATCTGTAGATCTTTAGTGCAAAAATGTACAAGGTGTGATGTAATCTATATAGAGCTATGAGACTACATCCAGCAGGATTAGAGATCTAGCAGGGAAGCCTTGATGCCTGTTATGTACCTAGATGCTGTATAGCAAGTACGTGTATAGGTAGTGGATATTCTTTTGCATTAGTGTAGCCAAGACTGCAGGATTATCTAGCCTACTATTGGCATTCCTGAAATTAGTTTGACCTACTTCATTTCCTGCTGTAGGGTTTTCTGTCACCCGTTCTGGTGATTGCACTGGCTACAAGTGGGAGGTTTACTGGGAGATTCGAGGAGGTGACCGCCCTCTGATGGGAGTCTATGGGGAGGGATTGACCGGTACCGAGCCAATAATTGCTGCAGAAAGGGTAATCGATGGAGGGGTGTGGCTATGGCCCTTGAGGGGAGATATGCTCAGGCATCCCAGTACGGATACACAGGTATTTGTAGTGTTATTTACTGTAGTGTTATTTGTTTGGAGGGGGAAATGTTCATTGTGTTAGTTTTGTGTCACTACCAACTACATAGTTAGTTGCAAGACTGAGGTCACCTTTGTTGATGGTTTTTTGCTAAAAGTTGAAAGCATGCAACTTTGCATTATATTTTGGTTCCTGCATGATAGCTACATACAGCTTTCCCTCCTGCATCTCTTAGCTATCACAGTTGAATTGCCCCCTGCAATATTAAATAAATATTCACATGCATATTATGTTACTGATTTGTAGCCCCTGCAAGTGCATGTACGTGCAATCTGCATATTGCGTCATAGCATACTCTGGGCATGCATAGTAAACGGACCACCAGTCCATCATTAACAGTTTGACTTTGTTGCCAAAGAGGACAGAGGGTAAGCATCTCGGATAATTTCTCTTTGACCATACAGGTTGAGGTTCTGATCAATGATATTCCATCGTCTTGCCCCAATTGCGACTGCACATTTATCTTCTCCAACGACACTACCCCCACGGTGAATTCAATATATCCATTCGATGGACAGGGGGGAACCGATATCATCATATTCGGAGGAAATTTTACTGATGATGTTAGTAGCGTTACTGTCACCCTTGGTGAAGCGTATTGTCACGTGACGTATGCGAATGAAACTCACATACTCTGTACTGCTACCAGTCATCCTGCGGGGTGGTATGACGTCAATGTGCACATCGATGGCGTTGGGTTCGCATTTGTAGAGGAATCAGTTTGTTTCCATTACTCGCTCATCGTTGACGCTATCACGCCAAATATCGCGGGCATAGGTGGAGGGCAGACTGTCACGATTACAGGAAATGGATTTTTAGACTTTGTCCGCTATGGTGTTGAGGATATCGATGAAGACTTTCAAAACAACCCCTGGTTTGAGGCAGGACTTGGTCTTCCTGATCTTGGAGGGATACGTGAATTTCTGTGTGACTACTACTTGGATGCCAGGCTTGAAAGCCTCAGCTTACAGGAGTTTGATATCGAGCGTGTTTTCGATTTTGCTGATAGAGAGGAAGGATTTACTAACAGTAGTGATGATGGCATTTCAACGCGCTTCAATGATGCAGACTTTGAACGCTTATTTGGCTTTCTTAACGCAACTGTAGACCCCGATTTTGAAGTTGTTGATTCTAGAGGCTCCTTTAGCATCAGGTCAGTTCATACCATCCTTTACTATCTCTACGTAAGCTTTCCATCTTTTGTGCTTTTAGGAGATGTGCCCTGCATTATAGTATCCGCTAATCTCACCACCATAAAGTGCACTACACCCATCCACCTGCCAGGCCGAGTCAATGTGTCTGTGCATGTTTTATCAGAAAGCGATACCTTGGAGGATGCGTTTGAGTATTCAGTCAGTGAATCTGCCCTCATCAACTCCATATACCCAGAGTGTGGTCCTGTATCTGGTGGGACTACGCTGCAAATACCTGGTAGCAATTATCTGAATGAGGACTCTACCAGAAATGATATCCGTGTCTACATTGGTAGGGGTGGGTGTGAGGTTGTGTTTGCAAATACAAGTTACATCGAATGCATAACAGACATGAATCGTCCGAGATTCGAGCCGGTACTCATCTCAACACCAAATGGAGTAGCCATCTGGGAATCTTCCCTGGATGATGACATATCCGGTAGTGGGTCTGACGATAGCATAAGAGCCGAAGACCTTCCACCCTTTCCAATTTTCCGCTATCAGCTAGTAATAAACAACATTGGGCCCACTAGAGGTTCACTGCTTGGCGGAAATATTCTAAGAATTACCGGAGCAAAGTTTGTTGAAGGGAACACGACTGTGTACATTGGAAATGAAAATGCAGAGATACAGTCTATTAACACTACTTCAATTGAGTGCACTGTTCCATCCTCAAGACAAGTCCACTACATCCCGTTCATCAATGACACCCGATTTGACCCAGGTAACATTGTATGTACATGCATGTATACCTGTAAAATATTACCCTATAGCCAATTAAACTTCAGATAGTGTATACTAGATTTTGGAATTCAAAGCAATCTTAAGTCACCAGCAGCTAGCTCTCTTTAGCTGCTACATCTGTGATAGGACAGATATGCATGTTTATAAATACATCCTATATTGTATCTACATGGGCCATCACCATAACTTGCATTAATGTTTTTGTTCCTGTCTTCTCTTGTAGTGTCTGGCTACATGTTTTCCTGGAACGTCAGTGATACACTCCGCATTGAAGTTGGAGACACTGTACAGTGGGATTGGATATTGGAGATTCCTGGCTCCGGACTATCAGTTAATGTATTTCAAACGCCCGATCGCGTGATCAGCACTCGACTACCTGGAGGATTTGAGAGCGAAACGAGTACTTCAGGGTCATTCTCATACACATTCAATCAGATTGGTGAATACCACTATGCAAGTGTGCTTACCCAAAGCCTAGTCCTGAGAGGCTCCATAGTTGTTCAAGAGCTAGGGTCAAGCAGTGCGTCAGTTCGAGTCGTCGTTAGTGGATATGAAGCAGAATATGACGTTTTCTCATCTGCCGATGAGGGAGATCCCGTTTCTGCTGAAGGCAAGCGATCTGTCCCTAATCCCCCTGATGCACCTGAGGACGATCTTGAAGTTTCCATCTGTGCTGGTCTAGATGAAACCCCTGATCAGATCCCATCCCCTCCATTCGATAACAGTTTCCCAGTGTATAACTACCTGGTCTGTTCGACACCAAGGATCTATGATATTTACCCCACCGAAGGTACTCTAGAAACTACGTTCACTGTCGATGGCGTTGGGTTTAGTTCAAACACGTGTGATAACATTGTGCAAATGGGAGGTTACGAGTGCACTGTGACCAGCAGCAATACCACTACTATCGAATGCCAATTGAATCCAGACAGATTTCCACCCTCCTTTATTGAACTGCCCCTCAGCGTGAACGTGCGTGATTTAGGAGATGCCTATGCTGCGTCACCAGATCAGCTATCGGTTTCAATCAGACCCACCATTGTTGATGTTAGCCCCAGGAATGGTTCCGTAGAGGGAGAAACAAGAATCCTAATTTCAGGACAGGCTTTCACCGAAGACTATATCGAAGTCCTGATTGGTGATATCCCCTGCAGTGTTATACGCCATAACTACACTCATATCGTATGTACAACATCATCTGTAGATTCCCCAAACGAATTTGAGGTGACAGTGTTGTACAGCGCATCTACCCAGTATGCTGCGTGTGCGAACCCAAATGGCTGTACATTTGAATACTCAGAAGAGGCTACTCCTGTAGTTGAAGCTGTCTCACCGACCAATTTCCAAGGGCCAGGCACGACTGACTTAACTATAAATGGAACTGGATTTTCTTCTTTACCATCGGTCAATGAAGTACTTGTAGGTGGATATCCCTGCATTCCTTATGAATCAAGCAATGGCTATATTCTGTGCACCATAGATGCAATACCTGCCGGAGAGCATGAATTGTCTTTGCTCGTGTGTTCTTCTGATTCCTACGATGCTCCAGCTAACTGTGTGGGCAGAGCAAGAGTGCAGGCTTCTCCAATTGTTAGTACAGCAAACGTTACCTCCATATCGCCTGGCGCTGGAAGTATTGTTGGTGGGACAGTAGTGGTTATACAAGGCATAGGTTTCACGCCTAATAGAACTGTAGTATCTATCACCATTGGTGGTAGTATCTGCCGAACGATTAATGCCACTTATACTACGTTATTCTGCGAAACGTCCTCAAACAACCCTGGTTCCTACACAGTGCTCGTCATCTCTCATGGAGTGTCTTTCCCCGAAAGTGTAGAGTTCACTTACGACCAGAGCGCTACACCAGTTGTATCTGGAGTCTTCCCAAGCCTGGGCCAGCAAGGAGGAATGGTAACGGTAACAGTCTCAAATCTTGGATCTCTTTCTGAAGAAACATCTGTCACGATTGGTCAAAACCCGTGTGTAATTGATGTTGCTAATAGCAATGACACTGCCCTTCAATGCATGCTTGGTCCAGGTGTTGTTGGGTTCCAGCCAGTGAATATTACCAATATAATGGGAAATGCGATGAGCGACGTAGCATTCTTCTACACCCTCCAACTTGAACAGTTCTCTCCATCTGAAAGCAGTCTGGCTGGACTCAATCCACTCACAGTCGGTGCAAAAGGATTCAATCCCACTGAAGTGTCAATCACGGTTTGCAATCGCCCATGTGAACTATCACTCGCTCCCACCACCATTGATAGAGTCCAGTGCATAGTACCTCCAATGACAGACATTGAAGTCGCTTCAGATGGTTTCATCGAATGCAATGTGACTGTGGAAAGTCGCGGTGAAAGCGCAACCTTTGTTGATACTTACATTTATCGAGAGAACCTAACCCCTGTAGTCGACAGCATCAACCGTACCAGAGGGGGCACACAGGGTGGATCCAGAATACTCATATCAGGCAGTGGATTTACTAGCTTAGAACCGGCATCTGCATCTTCTGTCTCTATTGCAGACGTTGAGTGTACTATTATTGCTCAGGATGACGATTCTATCGTATGTGAAACGGGGGCAAGTGGAAGAACAATAAGAGCTCGGGTGCTAGTGTACATCCCAGGTAAGGGTTTTGCGAGATCAGAAGGAATAGAATTTTTCTATATAGATCTCTGGAGTTCCAGATTTACGTGGGGAGGAGAAGAGCCCCCAAGACAAGATGATTTTGTGGTGATTCCCCGAGGCCAAACTATTCTACTCGACACAACTACAAATATTTTAGCCTACTTGCTTGTCCAGGGAGGAGAACTAATCTTTGATGATGAACAGGAAGATGATGTAGTACAGCTTCACACTCAAGGAATGCTGATTACAGATGGAGGGAGCCTTCAAGTTGGAACTGAAGCAGAGCCTTTCCTTCACAAGACAAAGATTATACTCTACGGCAATGTTCTATCGACTGAAATCCCAGTGTACGGAGCGAAGACTTTAGCCCTGCGGGAAGGATCGATTGACATACATGGAAAACCACTGAATGTTACGTGGACTAAGCTAGCCCAGACAGCCAGTACAGGTACAGTGATGCTGCACCTGCAGGAGGCAGTTGATTGGGAGGTAGGTGGAAAGATTGTAATTGCATCCACAAGTTTCAGCCAAAGAGAGAATGAAGAAAAGGAAATTCAGGCGATCGACGAGACAGGAAAGATTCTGACGATCACAACTCCACTCGAGTATGACCACATTTCAATCCAACAGACAATCGAAGGAAGGTATATTGACACGAGTGCAGAAGTAGGATATCTCACCAGAAATGTCCTTGTACGAGGTAATCTCAATGAAGAGTTTGTAATGGACGTTGAAAATTGTCCTGAAGAGTTCAGGCCTGGTCAATTTGATATTCAGACCTGTTTCTTTGGTCGATTCGGAGCTGAAACAATCAGTGATCAGTTCGGATCGCAAATCATGATCCATGCAGCAGAACAGAACAGGGGAGATGTATTTGGAAGATTTTCGTATATGGAAGTCACTCATGCGGGACAAGCCTTCCGACTTGGTAGATACCCTATCCACTTTCACTTAAACGGAGATGTTAGTGGTTCATATGTACGAGGGTGTTCAGTACACCATACATTCAATCGTGCTGTAACAGTTCATGCTGTCAATCACCTCCTAATTGAAAAGAACGTCGCTTATGACATTCTCGGCCATGCTTATTTTCTGGAGGATGGAATTGAAGAACACAATATTATACAAGATAACTTAGGTATCTTTGTCAGAGCCTCTAGCAGCCTTCTAAATGTCGATATCACACCGGCTACTTTCTGGGTCGTGAACCCCAACAACATTATCAGAAGGAATGCAGCAGCAGGTGGAACTCATTTTGGTTTCTGGTATCGCCTGCCACAAAATCCCACTGGTCCCTCTCAAACAAGCACCGTCTGCCCTCGACACCTCCCTTTGGAGGAATTTTCGGACAACACAGCCCACTCCTTTGGTTGGTATGGTCTATGGGTGTTCCCTAGCTACTACCCGAGGGTAGGTGGCGGTTGCAGGGATGAAGAACACTCACCAGCTGTCTTCAAAAACTTTCTTTCCTGGAGTAATGATCGTGGGGTAGAGTTCGCAGAAGGTGGCTCCCTACAGCTAAACAATAGTATAATGCTGGACAATAATCTTGCCGGAGTGGAAGTCACTGAATTGGACGCTGTCTGGGGTGAAAATGGACCGCTCATTCAGAACACACTTATTGTGGCGCACAGTGAAGTTACTGCTGCTGATCCATCGTTCTGTACTCTTGCAGGAATTCGGACGCCTCGTACCTATTTCTTGACCGTCTCAGACGTTACGTTTGTCAATTTTGACCGCTCCTGCTTTGTGCTTCAGGCTTGTTCCGACTGCAAGGTGATTCAGGGAGGATTTGAAACCAGATATCGCCGAATAACCCTTGTCAACAGTCCCCAACTGACAACATGGCAGTGGCAACATGAGCATATACACAGAGACATGGACGGCAGCCTTACAGGTGCAGGGCCTTGTCTGCTTACACCCACAAGTGGAATACTGCCACCTCAGTGCACACCACACCCACAGTCAAGTAGCGGTGTCAACGGTAGCATTTGTGATGGGTCACTCAAGCTAGGAAGGTTCGCACTGTTCAATCCACTTCCCAGTAGCCTTGAATTTACGACTCTATTTCTGTCTAACAATTATGGCACTGTGATGCTTGAGTGGGCTCTTAAACGGCTGCTAAGTACCGGCCCAGGATACATGGGACTAGTACCACTGAATAAATCCTATTATATAAACTCAACAGAAGAGAGCCGATTCACTAACATCTCCTACAGTACGCGTCTAGCAGGCTTCTTATCCGATGACTATATTATAATCAATGAGCAATTTCCCCAATCTCTTGACTTTGTTTCAGTCAATGGGAATACTGAAGAGCTTGCAAATGCTACCACGCTGGATCCAGATACCGCTATAACTGGAGATTGGATCAGTAGAGGCAATAACTCTCTATCTTACTTCATCAGGGGAAGGAGTGACGAGGATGGCACTCCTGAAGTCTTCGATGTCAACTTTGCTAGTTTTAGGTGCTTCTACGAGGATTGCATTCCTCCCCCACCCCCGACCATCGCCCCTCCACCGCCTCCAGGCCGTCCAGATGACTTTCTCTTATGGTCAGACCCGACGATTTGGCCTGATGGACGCCTCCCAACGACTGGAGAGAACGTGTTCATAAATTGCAGCTTGTACATCGTTGTCGATATTGAGATACCTCGTCTGGCAGAACTGACCATTTGTGGTTCACTTGAATTAGGAGACACGCTCAACCACGTCATTGAAGTTGATTTAATCTTCATCAGGGGTGGGAGGCTAGTTGCTGGGTACCCAGATACTCCATTTGTGGTACACAACGTAACCTTTATACTAAATGGGAATCTCAGCTCAACTGAACTCTTCCTTGAGGATGGGCCCAATGTAGGGGCAAAGGCAATTGCTGCATTTGGAGAGCTAATTCTTCATGGAAGGCCGAGGACTCCAACTTGGACTCGCCTTGCAGAGAAGGCTGTACCTGGAGATATTCAGATCACTGTCGTAGATCCTGTGGACTGGCAACCAGGGGAAAGAATAGTCGTCACTTCCACTTCCTTTGTTGCAGAGCAGACGGAAGTCTTTGAAATCGACGAAGTGTCAGACAATGTGATTACGCTGAAAACAGCAATAACATTTGAGCACTCTGCTGAGAATGGAAATGATTACAGCACACAAGCTGAAGTTGGACTACTCACCAGAAACATTGTCATTGAAAATGGAAATCCCGATCTCGCAGATGAAGAAGCTTTTGGCTGTCGAGTGCTTGTGAGTACTTATGTTAATCTGACCGAGCCTGCCCAGTATGTTGGATTAGCTCGGATACGTGGAGTTGAGTTCAAAAGGTGTGGACAACTTGGCTATACAGAATCATTTGATCCTAGATTTGCCCTTGCCTTCCTTGGTATCGATCAGAATGGCGAATCTAGCTATGTCAATGATTCCAGCTTCCACGACGGCTACAACACTGGAATTGGTGTATTTAGAACGAATGGATTACGTGTCCATAACAATGTCATTCACAGCACAGTCGGTACTTCAGTACATGTATCTGGCCCCCGACACTCTGTTACTGATAACCTGGCATCGCTTGCCATCTTTCTAGGTTCATATAGAGATCGAAATGAACCATTCAATAATGTTTGGACAGCCAACTATGAGCTCACTGATACAGAGAATTTAACGCTAACTGGAAATGTAGCTTCCGGGGGTGCAAGAGCAGGATATCATACCAACGGTGAAGAGTGTAGCGAAATAACTGCGACTGCTGAGCCGATGATAACTGGCAATGTAGCTCATTCCACTTTACATGGAGTACACATGGCGTTCTTTCCTGAAGCAGACGGCTATCCTTCAGGGTGTTCTAGACTTCACGGCTTTACTGTCTACAGCTGCTTTCACTATGGAATCTTCAGCTTCAGCCAATCTGGATTATGGATAACGGACTCAGCTCTAGTGAACAACAAGGCTGGAGTTCATGCGACAGTGATGGGACCTGCTGCACTTACCCATGTCGTTGGCAACAAGGAAGTTTTAATAGAGAATTCTGTCATAGTCGCTGCAAGTGCAGACTTAACTTGTGAACAAGATAATCTAGTACCTGCAATCGCAACCCATCCGAATAGCTTCTTCGGTCTGACATCTCCAAATGGTGGTCATGTGGGGATACTAATTCCCAGTTTTGTATCTGGAAGGGGTCACTTCCCTGCTGCTCCCTGGTTTGACATCATCAACTATCCAGCAATAAATGGCCTAACTACCGTCAGAAATGTCAAATTCGTCAACTTCAACAGTCGCTGTGATAAAACAGATGTTGCACTCGAAACAAACAGGGATTCTGAAGATGCTGTTCATCCTGTGTACATGCACAACATTCTATTGGACAATGTAAGTCCCTCTTCTAAACTCTTCAATCATGAGCCTCACTTATCCAGTGTTAATCCATCTGACTGCGTGGATATGGATTGCGATGGTTTGAAGCATGTTCTTATCAAGGATTTCGACGGTAGCTTTACGGAGACCAGTACTTTTGCAACTATTGTCTCTATGGCAGAATTTCAGTGGCTAGAGCTGGGTGGAGATCGAAGGCGTGGTATAGGGGACATGAGAATACCTCGTACAATGTTGGCATATCCTAATGGAAGTGCAATTCCTGTTGACGATCTGTACCCTAAAAAAGGGATCGTGAGAGGTCTTAATTTTGGGGATGAATCTCAGTGCAATTTTAATACCATGTGGCAAGCCTATCACTGCACGGGGATTGACCATCTCATGCTCATCATCGAGAGCTTGGATGCTGATACTGAAACCAGGCGTCTATCACCCATTGGCCTGGGATCAAACGGATTTATAGACTTGCTAAATGGACCCCAGGATCATGGCTGGTGCGGTGGCTACACTTGCCAGGAGCGAATATCAACCTTCTATGGAATAGTGGCTGCGGGACTTGAGTACACCATTGGACTCACAAGTACCAATCCACAGAGAATGGCTTTGCACTTGCTCCATACAGACAACGCTCAGAAAATCGTTGTTGGTGTTATTAACACAAACCCACAACGTTTGGATGTGTATATTAATGAGGAGTATATTATCCCCAATAACGCTGTGCGGGACAGCCAGACTGGAAATTTGATGTACATGGAGCGAGACCCAGCTATTCCTGACCAGTATCGACCCACAGTAACTGATACAGCAGGCTCCAATTACTATGATCGGGACTTCAAAAGACTATACATTACATTAGATGGAAGTAGGCTCACCATTATCACTACTCCAGTGATTCAGGTGTCACTGACTCTGGCAGTTACTGCGGATGAGTTCTTTGGTCCTAGGCTGGTTCAAAATTTAGCCTTTCTACTTGGCATCGATGAGAGCAGAATTCGGATAGTGAATGTAGTACGTGAAACGGTACGGAGGAAGAGGCAAACTGACGGAGAAACTGGAACCATGATTGAATTTGAAATTGGTGAGCCCCCGGCAGAAACACTCGTACAGCCAACCAGCCCTGGAACGGATACAAACGTGACCACTACAGCACCCCCGCCGGGGAGCCAGACTAATGCCTCACTGACCTTTGAGCAACTAGAAGATTTGACAGAGAACCTTGTGGAGGCTATCCAGACAGGAGAGCTGACACAGCAGTTGAATGTTAGTATTGTTTCGGCCACTATTGAAGAGCCTGAGGCTCCACCTGAAGATCCCACCGGTGGTGTCAGAGCCACTCCTGATACAGGGGGACTGCAGCCTGAAGACGTACCTGAAAATACCACCATACTAACATTTTCAGAAATACAGATGATGATGGACATATTGGCACAAAACGAATCTTCTCCCACTGTTTTCTCAATTCCGACTCGCCTGGTAATCTTGCAACAGCAAAGGAGAGGCTTTGAAGGAAGAGTTTTTACCGAGCCATCGATGCTAGCAATGTATGACAACAATGGTGAAATCACTCGTAATTTAGGGCTTGGCATTCCATGGACACTCACTGCTAGCATTGTAAGTGGACCTGAAGGAGCATCTCTTACTGCTGCATCAAGTGACTTCATTAATGGTATTGCAGATTTCTCCAACTTAACTGTTAGCCTTCCAGGTTCGTATATCCTCCTCTTCACAGTAACATATCCGTTAGATGTCGACTTCAGCATAACAACTGACCAATTTACTGTTGCACAGAGACTACTTGAGCTCTCCGTATCCGTGCAACCACGTGAAGGCAACACCAGTCGCCCCCTCTATCCATACCCAACGGTTCAACTTATTGATTCCGATAATGGTGAGCATGTCACAAACAATGGCTGGCGAAACAGAACATGGATCGTATCAGCCACGGTTCGAGCAGGAGATTCCGAATACATCTGGATGGTTCCTCTTTCAAACGGTGAGGCCCAATTCACTAACATTCTAATACCAGAAGCAGGGACATACCAGATTGAGTTTACAGTCTTCACCCAACCCAACACCGACAACTTGGCGCAACCTTCTACATCGGAAAGCTTTGAAATTATAGATAGGCCGATCACTAAAATTGATGTTGTATATGATGCCGACTTTGATAGTGTAGTTGGAAACTCTTCGGACGCCTTTACTGAAATATTTACCGGCATTCTTATAGACGCTTATGACAGTCAATTTGAGGTTGAGATCTTTGGAGTGGTGGTTAACCGAGGAAGCATCATTGTCTCTTTCTTCGCAATTGCGAGATCTGCTGAAGAGTTATTGGCATTTATTGACCTCGTTACCTCTGACAATGACACTTTCATTTTCGTTTTCAATGGACAAGAGCTTGTTCCAGCTAGCATTGAACAAGACCCAGCATATCCAGTCCGACGCCCAGAAGATAAACTAGTCCTCATACTAGCAACCGCAATTCCAGGTGGCACCATACTCGTGGCCGCCGTATTGCTGATTGTGATTGTTACGTGCTGCCATCAGCACAAAAGGAAGACCAGAGTGTTCAAAATCAAAGTAAAACCTCTTACAGAGACACGTGGTGAGGAGCGGTACGTCACTAGACTGAGCGATCACTTTGTAAATGAACACGCTGACAGCGAGGGTGCGAGTGGATTTTACCTTTATCCTGACCGCAAGTTGCATGATGTGGAGGCGAGATCCTCAGGATCACATGAACTGAAATCTCTCGACTCCAGTGGTAGCAAATTCAGAAAGGATGAGCCTGAAATTGTTGTGAAGAAAGAAATGGAAGTTGAAGGAAGCTCTGTTTTTATCAACCCATCAGCTCCATTCGGACAAGGCTATTCCAACCCCACTGCAGTCACCACTGTCGGAAACCTAGAAATGGAGGACAGTCTCAAAGGGATGTGGTCTCACAGCACGGGTGCCAACTCAAACAACAACAGTAGCAAAGACACGAATGTCACTATCGAAGCTGCCATTTGCCAGCTGCCCAACGCTGTAGCTGATGAAGAGGAAGCGGAAGAGGTGATCAGGCAGAGCCGTACGCCGATGGGAAGCACCGCGTATAACATCGAAGATTAATAACATCGCCATTGCATGGATGTAATCAGACTTGAGTTGCTATTATTATATATTGTTGTTTTGCTGTGTAGAAGTTATAACTGCAATCATTATAAGAGTGTGTGTATTGATTCAGTTTGATATTTATAATATGTTACGTATACGTAACAAATCTTGATCTTTTGAGTATGTAGAAGTATTACTTTTGAAGAGCTATATATTTTGCAAGTATGACTGTGCATTGATCATTATATAATTTATTTTTGTCATGCCATACTGCTGGTTTTGATAAGTTAGCTATAATTTAGCTAATTGGTACAAAGTCTATTAAAACTTGTGTCCTGTATATATAAAGACTTATTGAGGTTCAATTTCTTATTGGTATAAGCGAGTGCTCTATTAAATGGTATAAGCAACCTCGAGCAGGAAATTTCTATATTTGAACATTCTCCAGGAAATGCTCTGAAGAATCTTGAGCATAATGTGCATGGGCATACTGCGGCAGAGAGACCTAAATCAAGGCAACCAACTTTTGCAGTGCTTAGCTATAGCAAAGCGTAATATTATCAGAGTCCACGTGGACTCTAAATTATAATTATAGGCATCATGCGGGTACAGGATTGTATAATGCACTTACTGTTAAAAGAGGGATTTTAATAGTTGTATGCAGGCTCGAGGGAATGGCGCGGAGACTAGGATTGTGCACACACAATTTTTCAGTATAATAGGCGTGGTCTGGCATAAGGAAATTGTACCAGCATATTTGGTGCAGCCTCTTCAGATTTTCTCCACGGCTGCGAGATAAAATCTGGGCGTGGCTAATTTGGTGGAAGTGTGAGAATAGCTTCCTGTGACGATATGGTGCTCATGCTAGCAATACAACAACATTCACTGATTAATACTGAGCAACTGTGCTATGGTATTATAATAAGACTGATATTCAAGTAAGGGTCTGTAATATGTCAATGAGTCTGGAGTAGTTATTCGTACAAGAGCTTGATGTAGTTTGCTGGGAAGATGCCCACTCTGTCGTCGATTTTTCCCTCCCACCAGTCGAATTGTTGTTCTGTTCTTGTGAGGATTGTGATCACCTGTCCCTTCCGAAACTCCAGATCGCACTTCATCTCTCCCTTGAAGTTGTAGAGCGCTTGCCCCAGCTGCACTTGGCTCCAATTCGGTTCTTTCGCAAGAACACTCTTGTATACGCGAGGCTTGGCAGGTTGAGCTGAGGTCGAGGGTTTGCTCTTTGGAGCAGTCTTAGTCGTGTTTGGTGGGTCCTTCGGTTTGGGCTTTCCAGCTCCTTTACTAGCCATTTGCGCGATTAGTAAATACGACTTCTACCAGGCACTCCCCGCTAGCTCTGGACGTCACGCCCCTAAAGGGTTAACTTAAAATTAATAATTAATTGGCCCGACAGGAAGTATGCATAGATACTATACCTAAGTATTGTTAATTGCAACCTCACGATTGGACACTTCATAGATGACCACTGGCACAGGCAACACCTACTATTATTATTATTGACCCGACAGAAAGTATGTTTCGGATGATTAATTGCTTACGATTGGGCACTTCATAGATTTGCATAGATTACCACTCGCACAGGCAACACCTACACTTGCTTGTGTAATATATTGCCCTGCGCATGTGTGAAAACACCTTGACTGCTTTGCTTTGGTATTCTTTTACTGAGGGGTGTCATTCCAAAAAACGTGCCATGCAACCTAACCCTGACCTTTTGACAATAATCAAAATGAGCTGGGTTGGCTAATTAATACAAAATGTAATGCCGGCTGGGTGGGGAGAATGGACGTGCCATATCAAAAAGCCACAGCTATATTCCCGATTCACACCATTCCAGCAGTATACAGAGGTTTGCAAGTTATCCATATAAGAAATGGGCAGTGGCTCTCCAGTGGTTAGGAAGGAAGGCTAACAGTTTACACACTTGTAGATTTACTGACTGTCAACAACTGTTTACACAATCATGTTCCAGGCCATGTAGTCGGCTGTGTAGCCCGGGAAAGAGGCTAGTATGAACGACAATTAATAAATAAAGTAAACTCCAACAAAAACACCGTATGTATGCCCTAAAAAGTTACAATGCCGTGATTAGTACAGCAATTTGACATAGTTTGCTGGGAAGATGCCCACTCTGTCGTCAAGTTTCCCCTCCCACCAGTCAAACTGTTGTTCTGTTCTTGTGAGAATTGTGATCACCTGCCCCTTCCGAAACTCCAGATCGCATTTCATCTCTCCCCTGAAGTTGTAGAGCGCCTGCCCCAGCAGTTTTTGGTCCCAATCCGGCTCTTTCGCAAGACGGTGCGAGTATACGCGACCCTTGGGTTGAGCCCGAGGTGAGGACTTACTCTTTGAACCAGGCCTGGTCGTCCTTGATGGCTGCTTTGGTCTGGGGTGGCTCAGTCTTGGTGGGGGTACAGTTCCTATCGGACTAGCGCTGTGGACCTGAGAAGTGCTGCCACCACTGGGTGGTTTGATCTGTGAGGAACTGTGTACGTGCGTTTGCTGTGCATAATCTCCCTGGTGCATAAAGCGATCATGGGCATCGTGGCTTGCTCCTTCGTATGCGCCTTTAACAGCTGCTCTCCCAGCCGAACGGCCAGCTTCCGATTCGGCAGCTTTTTGACCAAACTTCGCAGCCCCAGAACCGACCATAGAATATAGTCCGGAACTATCCCCTCCGGTCTCTATAAGCGAAGGATTTGGGAACGTGGGTCCATCACTGGCTTGTTTTGGCTGTGACGATCTTTGTGTTTGTGTCTGTGCTTGTTGTGCATACTCTCCTTGGTGCGTATAGCGATCACGAACGTCGTGGCTTGCTCCTTCATACACCCCTTTAATGGCGGCTCTCCCAGCCGAACGACCGGCCTCTGATTCGGCAGCTTTTTGACCAAACTTCGCAGCCCCAGAACCAACCATAGAATATAGTCCGGAACTATCCCCTCCGGTCTCTATAATTGATGGATTTGGAAACGTGGGTCCGTCACTGGCTTGTTTTGGCTGTGACGATCTTTGTGTTTGTGTCTGTGCTTGTTGTGCATACTCTCCTTGGTGCGTATAGCGATCACGAACGTCGTGGCTTGCTCCTTCATACGCCCCTTTAATGGCGGCTCTCCCGGCCGAACGACCGGCCTCTGATTCGGCAGCTTTTTTACCAAATTTTGCAGCTCCAGAACCAACTTTAGCGCTGATTGCAGAAGAAAAGCCAAAACCCTCTCCTCCAGTCTCTAGAGTGAAGAAGTTTGAATTCTGTTATGCGAGTGTGCAAGTCGTATTGATAGCACCATGGATAACAGAGTCCTAAGCTCTATTATCCATGATAGCATAATGGACAGACAGATAGATGGTACATTGAGAACAGTTATAGCATGCTTTCAGGTACGACAGCTCTATCTGTTAGCAACCAATCTACAACATAAAAAACAGGCTGCACTCACGATAGTGAGTTCTATCCAATCAAAATGATTGTCTGAAAGGCCATGATCATATATGGCACATGGCTATCTTGTTCTTAGACATCTGCCAAGATATGAAACTGTAGGTGTGCCAAGCATACTTTATGCGAAGTAACTGTATTAGATTCTTTTTGTCGTCCATGCAGTGTTCCAGCTGCCGTCAGCAACTATTTTTATAGACGTAATCGCAGTATGATGTGGCTGTTCCAGACATTGGCGACAGCAGAATAAGCATTGACATTCACTATGATGTAATTTAAATACAATTTCTAGACCTTCCACTCAAATTGGAAAGGAAGGTGGATCTGGGAACCAGGCATTGCAGCAGGCGCAGCAGAGGAGTGTGGGGGAATCCCAACACAGGCACAGTAATTAACCACACAAATCGCCTTAAGTAAACAATCACCCATGTAAAGCTGCAGCTCTGCTAATATTCCAGTGGAGCAGTGTAAAGTAGCATCCGCCTTCTATTCAGATTTCCAATGTGACACATGTGGAGGGGTCTGTGAATGAGACTGGGTGAAACATGCGTGTGTGCCTGGGAATGAGACTAGGTGAAACATGCGTGTGTGCCTGGGAATGAGGCTAGGCCTGGTCTCAGCAGACATTCAGCTATGGACCTTGTCCGATGAGATCATAATAAGAACACGGATGGGTACACCAGGATAAACGGAACAACTGCTATTTTGAGTGGTATTTAGGCCACTCCAAATAAGAGATACATGTACACTGAAAGCATAAGTTTCAAGTTGCCCTCATTTCTATAATGTTTAGAACCACAGCCGCTGAAGGCTCATGTGCTCCTGGTAGCTAGAACCTACCACTCTTTCGTTAACTCAAAACATGTGGCAGCAAACTTAACCGGAAAATAATATGTATAAGCTTACGTATGCGTGACGTCAATCGAATATCAGATTACTTTGTGGACACAGCTAGGATACCGTACATACCCATAGCCTAGCTATCATAATTTACTCCCCTGTACTGTTATTCTTCCAGCAGCTTCGCCTACCCTTATAGTGTTAATATAGAATTAATTTCACTCACCAGCCATACTAATAGCAGCGTCGCAGCGATCTAGGGGTAGTAAATCTCACATGTTTTAATACACCGGATGCGCTCCTGGATTACATCATAATTTTAGGCGTTCCACTGTGCCTCATTCCCAGGCAAAGCGTGGCATGGGGCTTGGGAACGAGGCTAACACAATAGGCTTACATCATTGATTAACTCGTAACACACGGAATATATGCACGTGGAAGCTGGATATGTCGAGAAGGAGCAAGAAACTGAGTCTTGCAGAGCAGATTGCAGTGCTCAGCACTCCTAAGCCAGCGGCCTTCCATCCCGATCAAGATGAGCTGGAATCTGAGACCGCTGCCAAGGTGAATTTAATATTAAAACTGGTTCTGATCACAGACAGAACGAAATAATTTATGAACCTCTGGTGAACGGGAAGAAGACTTATAATGGCATCTTTCTTACTTGAGTGATGTTCAGAAGGTAGATAAGACTTAACCGTGTGCAGGCGAGTGCAGTTGTAGTTCTCAGACCTCGACCAAGGCGCTGAAGCCATGTTTCTGTCAAAAGGTAGAGAAGCGCATTGGTTTTTCGATTGGGGTCCCCCACACATAAGTTTTAATCACCTGAGAATGGATACACGTTTTTCAATTTCTCAAGGGAAGAGCCTGGGGATGAGGCTAAGAGTGACCTTTTGACCAGTACACTCCCACTTCTGTAAGGTTCATAAATTACAGTGTATTATCTTTTGGTGCAGATCCATTGAGATTTCACGCCATAGGGCGTATGTAAACACACGGCGCTCGCCAAATATTATTTGCGCCAAAGGGTTAATTAATATACAGTTGCAGCTTTCTCTTTTTCACAAGAGTCCTATATACCAGTGGCATGCAGATTTAGGTTTCATTTGCTGGTAATCTTTTTGCACAAACCAGGTCTCTGACTTTGATTATGAGGAGCGGCAGGAAGTCCCAGTTGCCCGTAGCAACCTCAGAAGGATCTTGGATGACGATCCCCGCTATGCTGGGAAGGCGATCAGCAGGCGGGAGCTGAAGGAGTGGTCTGGTGGTGAAGGAGGTGAGTGTGGTTAGTTTTTCAGAGTGGTAGCCTGGCAACAGTGACTAAAGAATTATATTGACGTAGTTGTAGTGAAAGAATACATGCTTTTTTTGGCTATTGCTATGCTTATGTAATAAGGGCAAAGTCATACATGCATATCCAACTTTGGCTCAATAGTTCTCTTATAAATAGGCAATTTTGCATGAATTTGTTATATAATACCAATTTCTAGATGGTTTGGATACAGAAAGTGAAACAAGCTCTGACTATAACATTGAACGGATGATTGAAGAGGCTGAGTCGGAGTCCGAGAGTGAGGATGTTGCTAGTGACTCAGCATCTTCACTAGATGACATTGCCATAGCTGACCAATCAGATTCTGAGGTGGTATCCCAAGAGAGAGTGCATGAAGGTGACGAAGCGGCCACTGGCTTCTCTACAATTTCATTGGCCAGTCTGAAGGAGGATATTGAGAAGGGAAAGGCTGCAAAACAACAAATTGGTAAGTCAGTTACTTTGTTAAAGCTGGGACTCGAAATAGAGAGGAGGTGTTAGACGTACATGCAGCAGATACCATAGTTTTGCAGTTAGTCACCACCCTCAATTGCTAATGAAGTTAGTATGATACTTTCGGGTACTTATTTTAATTTTTCTCACATTGAGGCTATTTCAGAGAACAGGATGGTGCTCTCCTTGTAATGGATTCACGATTGCTTTTACGCTTAAAGCATGATTGAATTATGAATCACTTAGATACAAAAGTGCTATGTGTGTATCACTTTGTAGCCATCAAACTGGCCAGTATTCTAAACATTGCCCTCAAATGGTAGCCCCACAAGGATTCATAAGCTGAGGCATCTGATCATACAAGTACGGTATTTCCTGTTTGAGATGGGTTAAGTATTGCCTCGATTTCAGAATGGTGTGTGGGAGAGGGCCCTGAGCTAGGTTTAGATTTTGTCTTGACTGTGATAAATAAGGCATACGTATTTGTGAACTTTAAAACGATTTAGTTTTGATTTCCATTCCACCAGCAAGCTAGTTTACATTTCATCAAAATTTGAAACACGCACATGTGCATGGTTGTAACTGGTGAAACCAAATTTGAAATCTACGCTTATTGAGTGGAGCACTGTAAATGATATATTACCTTCATCTCCCTCCTCCTGTATAGGCATGTGGGACGGTCTTCTGGAAGGACGGATTCGTCTCCAGAAAGCCTTGGCTCTGTGCAACCAATTGCCCCAGCCCAGCTCTCTGCCTGCCTTCAGGAGGGCTGGAAGTCAGCAGCTGGAGGAGGCACTCCGTGAAAGTGAGAGGAATGCACAGCATACAGTGCTTACATACCAATAATTTTTGCATAGATTTACATGTACAATTCAATTTTCTCATAGGGCTAGATTGTTTTGTCAATGCTCCGAATTTTGCCAAGTTTGGAACATTCTTTACAAGCCTGTGTCATATCATGTTATATGTGGCAATCCCTGGTAGAATATGAGCATTATTCTGTTTGTGAATTTCAGTTGTGTCAGTTGCATTCAAAGGGCTGTATCTCTGAACGTTCGTTAAGGGCGGGGCGCATATGCACTGTGTAGAAGCCTCACATATTGACACATCTACACAGCAGGTATGAGCACCACCCTTAATGAAAGTCAGAGATACAGTGCTTTGAACGCAGTGATGTGATTGAAATTCATGATAGAATAATGTTCGTTTTCTGCCTGAGACTGCCAGTCATATGTTACGTTTCAGTGTATATGTAATCACAACCTGTTATATGAGGAAGGCACTTACAATTCATTCTACTTTATAGATCAATCTATGCTGCGAAAACTATTGGACAATTTTCTGGAACTGCAAAAAATACTGCTTAGCAAGAGCAAGGAGGCGACATCTGATTTGAGCGACAGAGCTGATCCCAGTGCTGAGGCTGACACCTCAAGTGACGAAGACATCCCTAGTGACTTTGAAGACGATGATACTGTAGGTGTTGAAAATCACACCATTGCTGAAGATGACGTTAACAGTGTCCATTCGGAGGACGAGAGTGGAAATGTTACTATGGAAACAAGACAAAAGCGGAAGAGGAAGAGACGTGAATGGGTATGTCAGCATAGAGGGTTTTAAATTTCCAGGGGGGGGGGGGGGGATCAAATGCCCTCCCTTCCTTGCGTTGCATATAGCCTCATTCCTGGTCTTCACTCTCAGCTTTTTTTCCCCGCATGTAATGATTTTTTTTTACTACATGTGAAAAAAAGCTGGGAGTGGAGACTGGGAATGAGACTATGCATTGTAATCCCTGGAATGAAATTGTGTCAACTCTGGTTCTAGCTAAGCAACCAGTGAGCGGTGATAATTTAGCACTCATGAAATCTAATTGGTAGCTATAATACTTATGAGGGTTAGGTAAGTGGCTAGAATGATGACACCTTTGAAGCTTACAGAGTTCGGGGAACTTGTCGACGCTTTGCATACTGCTCTTATAGTATTATGTAGTTTTCAAAGTCCTTTAAAGGTTTAGTATTGTCCTTGCAGCTGGCTTTGCACAAACCATATTGTTAGTTACTGAGTAAGGTCTCTAGTACTAGCTAGTAACTTCATACGCCATGGAGTTTTCTCTCCAGAACTACCAGCTATTTATTTTGACGATACAAAGAAAAATAGCTGTTTTTGGAGAAAAGGAAAAGCTGTATGTGGTAGGTGTCAACTTTATTTCCCCTGCATCCTCAGATTTCCTCTAGCGGCCAGCGAAACTATGAGGGATACATTGCCAGGCAGCATCAGTCCCTGAGGCCCTACCAGGACACCACCATCAGCAAGTGGAACAGTAGGACAAGACTGGCCAGTGGGAAACTGACCAGCAAGGTATTTCCCATAAGCAGAGGGGCACAGAGGAAGAGCTAGGTGTTAGTGTTTATATACACGTAGCTGTCATAAATGGATCTGGAGAGGTTTCCATAGTTTGTTTAGGTGTACCAGCATGCAGCATGTAGCAGCCTGTAAGTAAAGACATGTCAGTGAAGCACAGACAGCATAACTGAAGAGTGGTATAGAAAGAAGCACAGGCTGATACACTTTCACTTGCTGGGCTAATGGTATGGTGTGACATCCTTTTCTTGCAGGCTTTTGTTCAAGTGGACCATTCAGTTCTGGCACAAATACAACATGTAAGTTCCTGCACACTGCATGTATAATAGTATATGAAATACTTGTGTACATGTATGTGCATCACAAATTTTACTGATTGGTGTTACAATTCTTACATGTGGCAGTCCCATGTAGAAAACAGACATGTTTGATAAAAGTCCTCATACGTGCTGCTTGTCAATATGTGAGGCCTTCACGCAGTGTGTATGAACCCTGCCCCTAGCGGAAATTCAGGGATACAGCGCTTTAAACGTAGTGGCATGACTGAATTACATTATGGAAGAATGATTGTTTATACCTGAGACTGCCACACATATTATAATTGAAGGGGCATTTGATGCATACACAGTATACAAATAGATGAGGACAGTCGATTACATGTTCACTTGTCATGTGACTGGCCTTTCACTGAACATCATCTTTGGTCAGCCTAATAATTTTTGCTTCCTTGTCTGACTAGGTATTAAATGATAGGCAGCGACTCATCAAAAGAACGCAGCTAAAGAGAACTGTGTATCACGTACTGGGGGAGGAAGTGGGTGTGTCTGAGGATAGGCGGGAAGAGGAAGAGGGCGGGGCTGAAGGAGAGGACGTTGACCCGCCCTCTCGAGACATTCACCTCAAAGACTATGATGAAGAGATATTTGATGATGATGATTTTTACCATCAGGTATGTTGACATTTATGATTACATTGTGATTGGTTCTTAAAACAGCATTCAGCTGTAGGAAATGTTTTAGGACCAAGGCCTTCCTTTATCTCACAGTTATGGGGAACGGGATTAATTTTTTTATAGCTGGCATAGTGCTTAGTTCATAGAACGTCTGTTCGGCAAGCTAAATGCAGCTGTAGAACTGATCAGCTTGGTTGGACTGTCTCATTTGTAAGATTAGTCTCACCTTACAGTGAAGCTGCTGACTCAGCAATTTCATAATGCTCTTTCATGTGGCAACCATAATAGGTCATTACTACTTCTTTGTCACCTATGACACACAAGCTTGGTCTGTAGACTGTAGCTTCCACTGTGCTCACGGCTACAGTAGCATAGTAACGCAGTGACGTACCCCTTACATACTTATTTGGATTGGTTTCTGTTTCATTATAGTTGTTGAGGGAACTGATTGAGCGAAAGATGAACTTCACTGAAACAACAGACCCTATTGCAATGGGAAGGTTAGTGTTGTAGAATGTTAAAATTTTCGTATAGTGTGTGTTCATAGATTAACTGGGTGATTGCTCGGATGCATAGACCCCACTAGTGTCTTACCCTGATGGTCACACTGCGCTACTTCAAAGCGACTGACACAAAGCTACTGGATCCCCGGGGTCCGCTCTCAAAAGCAGTACGGTTGACTTTCATCACATCTGCTAACAGGGAGGTGAGACGCGTGCTTGAGCTCCAATAAATACCAAGAAGAGGTCCGTACAAAGTTCACACCTGAACAGAAAGCTGAGATGAGCAGAAGAGCGTGGTGTACCTGTAAATCTCCACTATTACGAGAAATAATGTCTGAAAGCAGTATCCTTGGTCTGCGAAATGTACTTCCGTAAAATGTTGTAGCACCACCAATCTGTGAAATTTGTACCTCGAAATTTTGGCTTTATATACAGTATTTACATTTAAACAATGGGTTGGTTTTATTTCTTATATTATGATCTTCTAGGCAGTGGCTGGAGCTGCAAAAGTTGAGGACAAAAGTCAAGAAGAAAGTGGACACGAAAGCCAGCAAAGGCAGAAAGATAAGGTGGTTATGTGGCTGTGTCTGATGTTAATAAGCAGTAATTATTGCAGTTACTTTATGGAAACAACAGACTGAAATGAGAAACTATTAGTGAATATGGTTTGGAGATGCTTCCTTTGGAGATGCCCCCTAAACAGTGCATGTATCCACATGAGTAGGTCCACATCATAGACGATAATACAACCCATCAGAGTGTAGATACTACGATCTTCGTCCTTTAGATCAAGTTCAATTTCATTAGTTTTGTCGTTTGCATAAAATCTTATGTACGACAGACAGACAGGTTCACAGAATTATAGAATGATAACCAACTTTCCATGCATCCACGAGCGAGACGCATGTATTGAGCCTCTCTCCTCATAGTATGTCTTCAATCAAAAAGATTCCCGGCTTCTTGTGTGCTGAGCAGCAAGCAAGCTGTTGTAGTTTGTTTTGGGGTGATGGTGATCTTCTCTGTTTCAATTTCAGGTATAATGTTCATCCCAAACTGGCTAGTTTTATGGCTCCAATCCAGAGTGGAACCATGTCTGATGTTTCAAGGTATACTGAGTATTGATGTTAATACTCTGTGCTTCTTGCTATAACTATATAGTCAGTGTGCTATGAAATTTGTAGCCTCAAACTCAAAATTGGGAATTCTGGGCTTCCCATACACTCATTCATCTGCCCATGAAGCTAATGGAAGGGAAGTACATGTGAGCAAATTGTCACAGCACAGAGAGCTGTGAAGGGTGCACATATGGTCTTTGCATGGAGCATTAGTGAAGCTGTCTCCAGGAAAACCCTGACATGTGTGACTGGGTAAAAGTATGGGCCAGCTGTAGTAGCTAATTACTTACAGCATTTTCTGACCATTCTACTGCTCACCTCTTGATATGTTATCTTAATATGAATGTCATGGTAACGATTACTTTCATATTTTGCTGTTGCAGGAACGACCTATTCTCTTCTCTCTTTGGTGGACAATATGAATGTTAATTGTCTTTGCCTACTGCATGCTTCATCTATTTAACAATACAGTCATATTATATTCCATTAACACACACGTTCATGTACAGAATTTTTACAAGGGGTGGGAATGATGTTGCAGGTGAAGTCATGGCCCCTAAGGGGGGGTCTGGAGGTATTCTCCTCCAGGATACTCTGAGGTTTTCAAGGGGTGGGAATGATGTTGCATGTGAAGTCATGGCCCCTAAGGGGGGCTGGAGATATTCTCCTCCTGAGGTTATCAAGGGATGGGAATGATGTTGCATATGAAGTCATGGCCCCGGGGGGTCTGGAGATATTCTCCTCCAGGATACTCTGAGGTTATGTTCTAGTGGTTTCTGGGACCCCATAGAAAACTAAGAAGAAAGTAGTACGTTGGGAGTAGTAGTGTTCCTTGAATACTTCTTTTATAGGGATCAACACTTTCAAGTGAAATAATGGTGCAGGCTCTATAAAGCTCCATCAAGGAGAACCTGATTAGTACTTTGGAAGCCATAATATTTTTTCACTATTCCCATTGGAGGATAGCAGAGGATAGGAATACCCTATGGAGTATGATGTGGCTACGAAATATGGGAATTGAACCTAGGATCTTCTGATTACTAGTCAGATACTTTTCCTTGGAGCTCCTGAGCAGAGAAGCAGTAGGCTTTATGCCTCTTTGTCATCTGATTCTTTATCATCTGTATTGTGGTTTCTTTGTGCTCGTGCGTTTTTGTCTAAGGTGATTCCCCTTTGTTTATATGCATATTCTACAATTTAGGCACCAGTACTTTAGGACCACCTGGCTTAGCGCTGGCTACTTGGCAACCTGTCACTGGCCACTTGTCAGTAGGCGCTAGCTAGTCTCAGAAGCTCACTTGGCTGCATATGCTTCACGGTAGTACCGCACTAGTTTAGTGCACCTGACCACACACGGCCCCCAAGTAACTACATTGGCGACAAGTTACCACACTGTTGACTCTTAGACTAGCTCCTGATATAAGAGGGAAACAAAGTAACTGCTGTGTGGTTAGTAATAACAGTGAAATTAATTCACATTACATTTTGGGTTAATCATTACTATGATGTGAACAATCCTGCAATAGTATTAAAGGACTGTTGTAATAAGAGGGCCGACATACAGAAAAAAAACTCTACTTTGTGCATAATATAGCTTCTAAAGCTGATTAAACAGTAACATTCACTCATGAATCAGATGTAGAAACAGTCAGTCCAGTAGATTTCTTATTTTGCTGTGAAAAAGAAGTACCATTGTTATATTCTGGTATTACATTTTAGAGATAGAAGCTAAAAAAAACCTACCGTGTGTTGTAGCTAGTGCTTGCATTAACTCCAGCTCTTGAATCCTCTTCTTCAGTTCAGTATTTTCATCTTTAAAAGGGCTGACAGTATCATTTGTGATTACTGTTGCAGATGAAGGTTTATCTCCAAATATGTGATCACCCCTTGGATCGCGGTACAACCCTACCATCTACAGGCAGAATCAATATCACATTCAGACATAATACTGTATATTCTGGCAGTTATCATAATGGTATAGATTATTGATACCTTTGGAATAAAGATGAATCCGAGCAGAATAACTGAGCCACCAGCAATCCCCAGGCCAAATATTGCAGCATAAAGGGTCACATTTTTGGTGCTGAACACAAAGTCATTCACTACAAGAATAACTACAATCACTCCAGTAATATAGATCACCCTCTGAACTTCCTTTGCATCATTCAGGCCCTTGACCTCAACTTTTCTGATTCGTAGGGCAAGGACAACACCAATCACTTGTAGGACAGTTTTGTAGCCATAGAGTGGAATGTTCCAGTACAAATCAGAATCAGAGACACACTGTATCACAGAGTTGTCCACCCGAACACCCCTTTCCTGTATCAATCAAAAAGTATGTTCATCATGCATGTGCCATAACAGAGACAACTCTATGCCAGGTGAGTAGCATATCATCAGGTGTTACAAACCTATTCATTTAACTGGTGGTATATACCGTACTGATGTCATCTTAATACTAATAAATGGGAGTGCAAGAAGTCCCTACACGCATTGTCCTTTACTTTTCAAAGAATCCATTCTTAAACAGGTGTATTATTTAAGTGAATGAACCTCCTAAAAAATGCAATTTAGACTTCTTGCACTGCACTGCTAAAAAGAAAAGGTTATTTTAACAATGGATTGGTTACTAGAGTTGCATCATTATCATTTTGTACTATAGTACAGCTTTTGTAAAGGAATAATTTTCTGCTGACTGTAATACCTTACATGGCTATCCAATGGCATAGTATGGATAGCTCATGGTCTCATGCCAGAGTGCTACAGTAACAATCTGTTGATCAGTTAAAAGCATGACTCTGTACTACACAGATGTAGCCAGTATAGTACACAGCTTTGACAGGAAACAATTCATTTCCGCCATATGACTCTGATAACGTGGATTTAGTTGATATATGGACAGGCACATGTCAAAGCGCTTCAACACCAGCTGTCAATGACAATAATATCCATTGTCTATATTAGTTGCAACTCTAGTAACCAAATGTTTGGTTAAAATAACCATTAGGATTTTACAGTGGCATGTGTATAATTTTTGTAATAGTGTAGACATACATTTATATCGCCTGGATTTTGCTCATCTCTTATGAGTGTGGGGGTGGATCTTGCATTGGGAATGGCTGTTACTACTGTCAATGTAATTACATCGATCAGAACAAATATCATCACTACCACCATCAGGTGCCAGTCTTTCCATGTCTGTTTACAAGATAAGAACATTAATTAGTAAAATAATTGGCTATCAATAATATGACAAATGCACATCAGTTAGATATCTGAGAACTTTCCATAGCATTCTTAGCCTTGTACCCAGGCCTCCATTTGTAGCTTAGTTCGCATCCATCGTAAAAAAAAGTGCTTTTTTTCACGGTTGTGAAAAAAGCTGCAAGGGGAGGCCTGTGTACGAGGGTATAGCATTCTAGTGCCTGTATTTATGATACTAATAATGTATTGGTTTACCAATCACCAAAAATATCATTCCATAGTCATAAACAAATTACCCATAATATTATAGTATGTCACATATTGTGTTAGAAACTCCCTCATTTATTACTTACTATGGAATGCCAAACAGACTTCACAATTCTTCTTATTACAGAATGGCAAATTCCATAGTAAGTAAAAGTATGATAATTGATATTTTTGCTCCTCCTATGGCCCTAACTTTAGTCTCAAACACAATTCCATTTTGGAATTGGTATGAAGTTATACACATGATTATATTTGCTGCCCGGGAAATTGTGTAAACGAGAACAGGTAATTCCAAAAAGTTAGAGATGATTTTTCTGAAAGACTGATCACACATCAAACACTTGCACCTGGCAATGACCCACTACAGAATTAACTTAACATAAAAGTTAAGCTGTGGTTTTTCTGAGAGATGATCACACATCAAAATGTATAGCTAATTAATACTTATCTTTGGCTCACTAATCGAAGCAACTCAGCACACAAAAATACAAGAGGTGTTTGTAATGATATTTTTAGCCGACAGTTCATAATAACAGTGAAATTCTCTGTCTTTGTACTAACTTGACAATAACAAACTTCAGTTTCAACCTCCATGTTGTGGTCTTTCTCATGCAATTTACTATTAATTAAGAGATAGCTTATTATCCGACTTAGCTTACATTGGCCCACTAGTAGAAGCAACTCAAAAGTAAGAAGTGTTTTGTTTTGAAAGATGATCACACATCAAATGCAATTAATACCTTCCCTTGGCCCACTAACAGAATAAACTCAGGAATGAAACATTTGTACCTGGAGGCGAAGAATGGGTAACATGAATTAAGTCTCCTATAAATGAAGAGGTAGCTGTTTTTTTCGATCACACTACATTGAGGCCTAAATTCTACCTACATACTCACACATCTAAAATTCAGGAACCACAAACAACCATATACAATTTTTCACAGTGAAAATAAAAAGATGCAGATAACTGTGTCAAGCTCATAATTATACTGACCCTTTTCTTTGTGTTTCGAGGATTGCGAAAGATGTAGTATACCCTCCACATCTTGGCATTGATGGTTCCAAAGAACAGGTCATATCCCAAACTTGCTAGCCACGAGCGAAGCTGAAAGGAAGACTTGGGATTCTCACACATGCATGCAAAAATTAACAACCAATTGATCTATATATAGTGGCTATATTTGAGTATAGCAATATATTCTTGCTACTTACTCGTAATAGACTAGTGCTAAAACTATGCATGAATGTAAAACAGTCTTGCTTCATCTGTAGATATATTCACATACAGAGAAGGTGTGTAGATAATAATATTAGAGTACCTTAACTACTGGTACATCATTAGAAACAGCTTCGACTCTACATGCTCTGTAATATGACTTACTGCACACACAGCATGTAGTCATTGAAGGGCTATGGTGGATACTACATCTTTAGAACCGGCTTTGACTTGGCTTGCTCTGTAATACAACTTACTGGACATATTACAGCATATGAAGTCATGGAGAGGTTAGGTGGAAATGCATAAGTAAAAACAGCAACGCATAGCAGAATCATGCCGATAGATATCACATAGTTGAGACGTGGACTTGTGAGTTGAATCAACCTGCAATAGAAAGAAGTTTTTACTAAATTGATAGGTTTCTCACATTATCACCCACAGAGCAGACAAACCAAGAGGTATCTTTCGTCTCTAATTTCTAATGTGGTGAGACTCAACGTTATGGTTGGAGTCTCTTTGGAGGGAGAGATTTTACCGGTTATCTTCTAGCGGGGCCCTGATGGTACAGTCGTAACGAGCATGGGTAATCATGACCAGACTGAAAGTTGTAGCACACTGCCAGTGTTTGAGATCATACTAAGTAGCATTGACTACTAAGAGGCACCTACTATGGTAGCCTGTTAGCTATTGTTCCATCTCATTAGCAGGGTCAACTATGGTATCCTGTTACCTGGCAGAGTTGCAGTTGCCAACTGATGAGTCTCCCCGCATTAGAAATAAGGGACAAAAGGTACCTTTGGTTTGTCTGGTTTGTGGGTGGTAATTTGAGAACCCTATTTGCTGAATGGAACCAGAGCCACCTGAGAACTATACATTCAAAAGCAGGTTGTTTTTATAACACCAATTAACTTGTTTATGTAATCTTACTTGTTTTTCCTGAATATGAAGTTGAATAGCATGCACACCACAGCAAAAACAATGGCTCCAATAGCAAGAAGATAGAGAACAACAAGAAGACCCACAGGCAAGTAATTTATCATTTCTAATGGCGTGCCATCTGGGGGAACCCCCTGTGGCCAGACAGTGCCGTCACTCTCATTCTCAATGTATACAAATTCCAAAGCATCACTCAGTTTGGTGATATGAGCAACGTGTATCCTTGTCAGCACATCGTTAACTGTAGCAAATCACCAAGTAGCTAGATCAGCAGCTAAAGTAGTAATTCAGTGTAGTAATCACCCACCTCTCCTGTATTGTGTTACTCTCGCATAATCCAAAGTACGTATTCCTTGTTCAAAGGATACTGAGCCCTGTATAGAAAATTTTATTTAATCAATGCTACAATTTTTGGTAGAACCAGTCACCTACTGAAACACCAATAAAGTCCGTTCTTTCAATCTCAGCCTGAATTTCTCTGCCATTATGTCTAACACACTGGATTATATCTCGAAAGTGCAGTGCATTGATGCAAGCAGTTGCATTGCTTGTGTTAAGTGCCAATGCAATGGTCCACAGTGCATCGTAGGCATACAGATCATAGGGAGATGGAGGAACACCATTTTTCATCCGGTACTCTGCATCAAACTCTTCATATGTCTATGAAATATTGACATTATAGTAAGTAGTAGACGCGTTTTTGCTACAAAAACATAAATCTGCTTACCTTTCCACTGATGGTTATGACATTTTCTTCCATATTGATAGGATTGTTAGTGATTTCAATGACACCACGAAGGAAGGCCTCAGGTTCATCTCTTGTGAATCCAGATAAACTCTCCTGAACTGACAGCTGTTCTGGATACCAGCCAGGAATTATCCAAACATAGTTTGGGTACCCCATTTCTTGCCTGGAGGCCTGCAAATATGTGGAAACGTTTTCTATATGTAGCTAATAAAGAGGTGCAATTATCTACATGGTGCATTGTTTCAGAAATCTGGAAATTTACAGACTCCTGGCTGAAATGAAGGAGTCATTACTGACCTCAAATAGAATGCTTCTTGCTTGTATTGGGCTTGTATTTATTACAAATATGTGAACATCAGGGACCTGGTATGGAATAGAATAACTCCATATAAAAATGTATTAAGGAAGTGAGATTTGAATTTGACTTACAAATAAGTCACTTCTTTCCGAAATATTTGTTCCATGTTTTACAAATACTTCACTCACGGTCACATTGTTATTTTTAAGCATCTGTATCAAAGTTTCTGAATCCTGCATAATTAAATATGGTGCCAGTTTAACATTAGAAATACTATACCATGCAGCAGCCAGTTTTTTCATTCCCAAAAATGACATTGACCTAAGTACTTTCAGAAACAGCATGCTCCACCATGCATGAACGTAAGGAGCCCACTGAGAATTATATAGTCCCTGCACACTGTAAAAATAGATTGGTCGTTCTAACTCATATAGGGTTACTGCAGTTGCAGCCATGGCGTCAGAGAATGCACAGGTAAGTACTGTCAATAAGATCACTTTACTCAGGGAAACCCAGCTATCATTTTTACCAGCCTGGAAGTACGCCCACCCGGCTGGTACTAAGACTGTATTACAATCTCACATCTGTCTGTGTGTGTGTGCTCATCCGCAATTATCAGTTACTGGAAGTTTGCAAACTCAATAGGCCAAGGTACATCAAGCTGGATTAGTTTTGTGTTGCCTAGATGGCGAAAGAGTGGCTGGCTGGTTTTCAGATATGAAATATCAGTCTTGTTCTTTGGTAGGGATAGTAACAGGTTGGTATATGTGTTCGCTTTTTGAAATTTCAATAAATGTGTAAAATCATCCACTTGTTCACACATTGTTTTGCAGACTGCAACTGAGATAATCCAAACTATACATTATAGGGAAATCCTTTTTTTTGCAACGGAAGGTTGGTCACGTTTTAACCTGACCACTTTTCGGATAATATTTTTTTTGTATAGAATTATAGAGGAACTACCAATGCATATAAACTGCAAATTTTATCTCTCTCTAGCAAAGCATAGTAACTAGACTCAGTGCGTGAGTGAGTGAAGAGGCCACACCCACTTGGGGAGGGCTAATGCCAAAAAAATAAATAAGTGGTGTGGTCACAAGACCAGTTAACAACACATGCACTTTCAAACAGGTTTGGTTGCCTTAGTGATCTCACTGATATGCACTTAACTGTTTTCTGGTGCATTCTGTTTTTACAGTGAGCATACATTCATTGATTATTGGTAGAGGAATGTTTATCTGGTTATGAGGACTCCTACATACTGAGAGTACTCCAAATAATATGGTATTAGTAGCTACCTAGCCAAATTAAAGGGATATTGATAGCAGAAGATTCTCTAAACCTACAGAGTGGAGACTGGAAATGAGGTTATAGCTCACCAAGAGAAAGGGAACATCAATTTCCGTAATAATGACAGCTCTCTTCCATCTAAAGTGGACAATGAAACCTGCAATTCCATACACAATGTGCTCTGCTGATGGTAGCATGCAGAAGTGGTTGGACACATGAACACCCTCAGCAGGACATGTGATAGAGGAGACCTAAATTAGGATTAATAATATTTCAGGATGCATGTCAGCTTCTATATACTTTGTAGCTTAAGAAATGGGTATCTTTGGTCAGCCAATAATAGATGCTATAAATATTTATTTTAGGCTGAGCAAAAAAATATGCACTGTGACATTTGCAGTAGGTGGATATAGGTTAGTATACAAAAGTGTATCATGAGCTTGTAGCTACCTAGTTTTCAGCAGGTTGAATAATTGAAACACATTCCAGCACACATATATTGGAAATGATGGCTGTTCCTGACGGTCATCATTTGGCCAAAACACTTTTCTCCCAAAGTTATAATCCTGGATAGAATCCTGTAATGGTGCTCATTAAAAGTGTACAGCCTCTAGTAGCTATAGTACTGTCCTACTTGGGTCAGCTCTCTCCTTATAAGGTATATGGTTATGAAGCTAAGGTGAGCTCTCTTATGGTATAAGGGGTCATCCCATTTACTAAATTGCAAGGCTTACAAAATTACTGTTTTCCATAACAAGCGTGACCCTAGTTTGAATATGGCGAGCATGCAGACCGTATTTAAAAGATTGATGTCTCTATCTGCAACATATTTTAACCTGCATGGGCGCTGTAGTAAGACCTCCTTGGTAAAACTGCATTCCAGATCTCTGACTCTTCATGTGCCACAAGTTTGCAGACGTCATACATGTAACTACAAGAAACGCCATTTTGAACACGTGGTTTGTTGGGTACCCATAAGGATCCATAGAAATTGTGTATTGTTTTGTTTTGGCCTTAACACCTCATAGAAACTGAAATTAAGAAACCTGACATACGTTTTCTTAATTTTACCCAAGGATCACATGTAACTTTTCCTTAAATCTTTATACTTGGCCGAGTACTTAAATACATCCCCTTTCTCCTTAAGTCATTATACTTAGCAGAGTATATGAACAGTAACCTATATTATCAGGTTCCAACTATTTCATAGCTCTATTGATGATGTATAAGCAATTACTACCGCTCCTTTTTCTACTATTGTTGCAACTGCATGCATACTTTAAGTCATCTCATGACCTTATATTAGCTACAGTAATAAACCTCATACAAGTTCAAATGCCATTAGTCTATAATAGGATAATAGGTATTATTAGTTATCCGTTCAGAACAATGGATTTTATTGTTGTCTGTTTCATTGAAAGCAAAACCACATTCCACTATATGTGTTCTATACATTCACATATACTAGATATACTGTGGTCATGCATAGACTTACCAGTGTATCTTTTTATATTTTAGCAATTGTAAAGGGTCCTTATCCTTATAGAAATCATGTCGGTTGGGATGAATGTCTTACAATATTCTGAGAAGCTGTATTCAGTTTACCACTTTGTTAAATTCAGTGCTGACAATGCTAGCTGCAACTGTCACTGTGGTAACCAAAAATTCCATTAGGAGGAAACAATAAATAAGTAAACAGTAGCTGGGCTTTGCATTCCATGACTGGTATATTACAAAGATCACTACAGTAATGTAATAATAAACCTCATACAAGTTCAAATGTGATTAGTCTATAATAGGATAATAGGTATTTCAGTTATCCATTACTTTGCAAACAAAACCACATTCCACTATATCTGTTCTATACATCACATATACCAGATATACTGTGGTCATGCATGCATAGACTTACCAATGTATCTTTTATATTTTAGCAATTATAAAGGGTCCTTATCGTTATAGAAATCATCTCAGTTGGGATGAATGTCTTACAATATATTCATGCTACTTGTTAAATTCAGTGCTGGCAATACTAGTATAATGCTTACTGCATGACTATCACTACGTAAACCAAAAATTCCCTTAGGAGGCTAGGATTTCGTATATAGCTGGGCTTTGCATTCCATGACTGGTATATTAAATATTCCCCAGAGTAAGCCAGGTATTTTAAGTCCACCTGAAGAAGTCACTAATCTTTGAATATAGCACATAGCTATGTACAGAACAATCCTTGAAAACAAAGCCACACATTCTACACATTCACACATAATTAACCCTCCCTCCCCCCTCACTTAAATCTTTATACTTGGCAAACCTGGGCCAAACTACAGGTATGGTGACTCAAATATTCATGACGCTCACCATGTTTAAATTGAAGTACTCGCTGATCTCTGCAAGCAGTGTGATTTCCTCAACAGATGTGGAAGCTCCAAGAACTGCCACCGGAGGCGGTGGGTGGAACAAGGCATCAAAGAAGGACACAGTTGTGTTACCATTGTGCTAGTGGAGAAAATGAATCCATGATGTAAACTCTCCTTCTGGCTGCTCACCAGTTCAATGGGAAGATAATAAAAACAGATCCATACAATGAAATTTCAGCAGCTCTAATAAACAGCATACCTCATTATTTGTAAAAAAGAGGACCTTGACATGATTATGTGCTAATTTACAATACGCAAACTATTAATATTACGTTACCTCGTCTTCCGTGCCGTTATGTAAGTTCAATGTACAGCCAGCCAGTATCTCGGGATTGCGATTCACGTCTTCAACAGCCATTTCTACTGCAGACAGTACTCCAAATCCACCGGTGTCGAATTCACTGTCCAGACTCTCCAAGAACAAGATATTGGTAGCAACTTCGCTGTTTGTACTACGCGAATCTACCGATGCTACTGCTACATGTAGTTGCGAAACAACGCTGCAGGCAAGCATTACCCACACATGCGCCAGCCGCAAGAGAGGCTTAAAAAAACGATTGATTAACATTGCGTCTTGTGGCAAAATGAATTTGCGTCAACAGTAAATAGCTATAAGGAGCCGACCGTGCACAGGCGAATTGCCTACGGTTTGCGCATGCGCAAAGGCGCGTAAGTGGCTTATACGCATAAGGACGCGTCACGCATGGCCACTAAGGCCTAAATTTTTTTCGTGCGTGTAGGAAACTCGTAACAACCTCCTTCCGGTCTAATTCCGCAAATTGCGTGATCACCGCGTGACCACGCCAATAGAGTGGTCGTTTACAGTTAGTAAGATCATTTTACTCAGGGAAACCCAGCTACATCGTGTTTCTGTGGTGGGGATAGCAACAGGCTGCATGGGAAAGGTATGCGTTGTTAATTGGCCTTTCTATCCTTTTGAAATTGGAGAAATATTTGCGTAAAGTGATCCACTTGTTTACGCATTGTTTTGTAGCTAGACAGCACCTTTGTACCAACCTGTTACTGTCCTCACCAAAGAAACAATTTGGGTTTCCCTGAAGTAAGTGGTCTTATTGAACTGCACTTAACTGTGCATTCTCTGATGCTAGTATTGCAACTGAGGCAACCCTATATGGGTTAAAATGACCACTCTGTTTTTGCAGTATAGGTAATAGTAGTATTCCCTGAATAACTCCTTTTATTGTACACTCGTACTACCACTGTAGTATTTACTGTAAGGCGAACTGTCCAATATCCAGTGATATTGGACGGCTTGTGTTATCAACTTAATAAACAGACTATTAAAGATCACGAGTGGTGTGTACAATGTACAATAAATTCCTCATTGAATGGGTAGCCATCCAATATCACTCCGATGACATAGATGACCCTCTGAACTTCCTTTGCATCATTCAGGCCCTTGATCTCAACCTTTCTGATCCGTAGGGCAAGGACAACGCCAAGCACTTGTAAGACAATTTTGTAGCCATATAAAGGAATGTACCAATATGTGGCAGAGCTGGACACACACTGTAGCACAGAGTTATCCACTCGGACACCCCTTTCCTGTAGCAATGTTAAGGCAACAACTATATCCTGGTTAATTAAACACATATACTTTCAAGTGTGACATAACATGCAGATACATTATCAGTTAAGACCTTTTTAAGCATCTCTAAAGTGCACTCTTCTTGAACGTACATGCATGACCTGAATAGCATGGAGTGCATGTTACAAACATCTAATTGACTATATAATTTTTCTGCTAAAGAGATGTCATAAAAATTAGAGACATAAGCTATATATTTAACAGGCATTATCCTGCAAGGAATGCACCCTTGATCGAGGTAGCCTAATCACAAAACATGCTTGTACTGTACAATATACTATATTTGCTATGCAGATGGCTATTACTGTATGTAGACATACGTTTATAGTGCTTGGATTTTGTTCATCTCTTATGAGTGTGGGGGCATCTCTTGCTTCAGGAATGGCTGTTACTACTGTCAATGTAATCACATCAACCAGAACAAAAATCAGCACTACCACCATCAGGTGCCAGTCTTTCCATGTCTGTTTACAAGAAAGGAACGTTAATTGGTAGCTAGCTATCAGTAATTATGACTAATGCACATTAGTTGTTAGGTAGGTACTCTGTCTGGGTCACATATCAAGCGTAATGAATACTTACCCTTGGTCCACTAACTTCTCCATCACACCAACTTTGAGGCCTAACTCACACCAACTTTGAGGCCTAACTCCTACTCCTACATTTCAAAACCTGAGGGTCATTTTGGCAGTCGTGTACTCCAAAAACAGTGAAAGTAAAGGATACAAATAAGTAATGTCAATCTCATACTGACCCTTTTCTTTATGACTTGAGGATTGCGAAAGATGTAGTAGACCCTCCACATCTTGGCATTGATGGTTCCAAAGGACAAGTCGTATCCCAAACTTGCTAGCCACGAGTGAAGCTGAAAGGAAGACTTGGGATACTCACGCATGCATGTGAAAATTGGCAAACATATCTGCTGGCTATTCCTGTGTATAGCAACGTTCTTGCTACAAAATTTGTAATAGACTAGGACTAAAATTATGCACGAATGCGAAACATTCTTTGCTCATTGGTACACATATTCACATACAGAGGTCTGTAAATAATATTAGAGTATCTTAACCCTACTGGTATATTTTTAAATGACTCCATAGAGCAGCATAATGTGCAGTTATGGAGGGGATGGGCGAAAACTACATCTTTAGAAACAGCTTTGACTTGGCTTGCTCTGTAATACAACTTACGGGACACAATATGGCATATGAAGTCATGGAGAGGTTAGGTGGAAATGCATAAGTAAAAACAGCAACGCATAGCAGAATCATGCCGATAGATATCACATAGTTGAGACGTGGACTTGTAAGTTGGATCAACCTGCAATAGAAAGCAAATTTAATTTACACCATATTAACTTGTTTACTTAACCTTACTTGTTTTTCCTGAATTTGAAGTTGAATACCATGCACACCACAGCAAAAACAATGGCTCCAACAGCAAGAAGATAGAGAACAACAAGAAGACCCACGGGAAAGTGGTTTGTCATTTCTAATGGTGTGCCATCTGGGGGATTCCCCTGTGGCCAGACCGCGCTACCACTCTCATTCTCACCGTATACAAACTGCAAAGCATCACTCAATTTGGTGATATGAGCAACCTGTATCCTTGACAGGACATCATTAACTGCAGGAAATCACCAAATAGATCAGCAGTTAACGTAGTACTCTAGTGTACTGAACACATTATACAACCCACCTCTCCTGTACTGTGTTACTCTCACATGATCTGAAGTACGTATTCCCTGTCCAAAAGATACTGTGCCCTGTATAAGAAATTTTTATTCAATCAAATTACACTTTTTGATAGAACCAGTCTCTTACCGAAACACCAATAAAGTCTGTTCTTTCAATCTCGGCTTGAATTGCTCTGCTGTTATGTCTAATGCACTGAACTAATTCTTGAAAGTGTGGTGTATTGATGCAAGCAGTTGTATTGCTTTCGTTAAGTGCCAATGCAATGGTCCACAGTGCATCATAGGCATACAGGTCATAGGGAGATGGAGGAACACCATTTTTCATCCTGTATTCTGCTTCAAATTCAAACTAACATGTTTGTTAACTAACATGTAACATGACTGTTGTTATGTGTTTGTTTGGGTGATCAACAATTGCAGAGTGAGCTAGGGATCATGAGTTATGAGTACAGTGTACTAACATCTTGGAAAAGCACGAACTGTGATGAAACTTATATATTATTATATGGTCTTCAGATGAGAGTGTGTCAGTGATATTGTTTTACATGACTAATATATGGCAACAGTGGTTATTCTGAATTACTATATACCACTACGATGAGCTGTAATATGAATGAATGCGATAAAAACTTATAACAGTGAATCAAGGCTAAAAAATACAGAATAAACATCGTGATAGTTATTGTTATAATAGATTTGATTCAAACAATTCATCAGTAAATTTTATGCATGATGTGATGCAGATGTAAGGACAGCAGGTCCAGAGCATGTCTCCTTTTGCTGTGAAAATGGAAATAGAATACCGCTGTTATATTTGGAGGATGCAACATGTATAGCCAAAATACACATACCATGTTTTGTTGTGCTTGCATTTCTAGCTCTTGGATTCTCCTTTTCAGTTCAGCCACAGTGTTAGCATTTTCATTGTTAAGACTGTTGTTAGTATTGTTTGCCATGGACGAACGTTTGCTTTCAAATATATGATCGCCCTTTGGATCGCGATACAATCCTACCATCTATGGGTAGAATAGCATATATATTCATACTATATATACTGTGCACAATGCATTCATGCAATCACAGGAAGAGTTATAGATATACCTTTGGAATGAAAATAAATCCGAGCAGAATAATTGAGCCACCTGCAAGCCCCAGGCCGAATAGTGCAGCATAAGCAATTATATTATTGGTGCGTAGTACAAAGTCAGCCACTACAAGAGTAACTACAATCGCTCCAGTGATATAGATGACCCTCTGAACTTCCCTGGCATCATTCAGGCCCTTGATTTCAACTTTTCTGATTCGTAGGGCAAGGACAACACCAATCACTTGTAAGACAATTTTGTAGCCGTAGAGTGGAATGTTCCAATACGTGTCAGAGTCAGAGACACACTGCAGCACAGAGTTGTCCACTCGGACACCCCTTTCCTGTAGCAATCAAAAAGTTGTAGCTACATTCATCATGCATATGGCATAACGAAGACTACTCAATAATATACCAATATATACCAGGTGAGTAAGCATATCAGTAGGTGTTACAAACATATTCATATAGGTGGTAGCTATAACCAAACTGATGTCACGTTAATAGTAAGAAATGGGAGTGAAAGAAGTCCCTACATGCATTGTCCTTTACTGTTCAAGGGATTCATCCTTGAACAGGTGTATTATGTAAGTGAACAAACCTCCTAAAAACACACAATTTAGACTTCTTGTACTGTGTATAATTCTTGTATCTGCTACAATAGTGTAGACATACGTTTATACTGCTTGGATTTTGCTCATCTGTTATGAGTGTGGGCGTGGCTCTTGCATTGGGAATGGCTGTTACTACTGTCAATGTGATCACATCAACCAGAACAAATATCAGCACTACCACCATCAGGTGCCAATCTTTCCATGCCTGTTTACAAGATAAGAACATGGATAAGAAATCCAGCTATCAATTAAGCTGAAAGTAATTATTAAGGATTACTAGCTAACTTTATTTAGATTGAGCAAGTGAATCTGTTGTTAGAATCGTCATCAAACATAGTTTATGGCAATGAAGAGAATGTTCCTGCTATTATCCGTGATATTTATATTTCAAGAATATAAACTGACCCTTTTCTTTATGACTTGAGGATTGCAAAAGATGTAGTAGACCCTCCACATCTTGGCATTGATGGTTCCAAAGGACAAGTCGTATCCCAAACTTGCTAGCCACGAGCGAAGCTGAAAGGAAAGGCAGGAATTCTCACACATACACGTTGATAATCTGCTGGCTATTCCTTGCCCATGCTATGTAAAGCAATACTATGATTCTTGGAACGTATAATATTTATGACATGCATAAAAAATGAACTCTTTTGCTAATCCTCGTATATAATGCTTTACCCTAAGACTACCTTATCAGTTCTGTAGAGACAGTTACGACTGCTTGCTCTGTAATACAACTTACTGAACACATTGCAGTATATGAAGTCATGGAGAGGTTGGGTGGAAACGCATATACAAAAACAGCAGCGCACAGCAAAATTATCCCAATAGATATCACGTAGTTGAGACGTGGACTTGTAAGCTGAATCAACCTGCGATAGAAGCAAATTTTACTTTGCATTACCATTAATTTTCAAGTAGCTAGCACACATTAGTAAACCTTACTTGTGTTTCCTGAATATGAAGTTGAATATCATACATGCCACAGCAAAGATGATGCCCCCAACAGCAAGAAGATAGAGAACGACCAGAAGACTCACAGGAATTTCGTTTGTCATTTCTAATGGCGTGCCATCTGGGGGAATCCCCTGTGGCCAGACAGTGCCGTCACTCTCGTTCTCACTGTATACAAACTGCAAAGCATCACTCAACTTGGTGATATGAGCAACCTGTATCCTTGTCAGCACATCATTAACTGCAGCAAATCATCAAACAATTAAACTTGAAATCCTTAGATAGTGTATTGGACACACGTATATACTATCACCCACCTCTCCTGTATTGTGTTACTCTCACATGATCTGAAGTACGTATTCCCTGTTCAAAAGATACTGAGCCCTGTATAAAAATTATTAATCAATCAATATACACTTTTTTTACTAGAACAATTCACCTCTTACCGAAACACCAATAAAGTCTGTTCTTTCAATCTCAGCCTGAATTTCTCTGCCATTACGTCTAATGCACTGGACTAAATCTTGAAAGTGTAGTGTATTGATGCAAGTGGTTGTATTGCTTTCGTTAAGTGCCAATGCAATGGTCCACAGTGCATCATAGGCATACAAGTCATAGGGAGATGGAGGAACGCCATTTTTCATCCTGTATTCTGCTTCAAATTCTTGATTTGTCTATGAAATGTTAACATTGCAATAGTATAGACATGTTGTTACAAAAGGTAAGTATGCTTAATTACCTTTCCACTGATGGTCACGGTACTTTCTTCCACGTTCATAGGATTGTTAGCAATTTCAATGGCACCACGAAGGAAGGCATCAAATTCATCTCTTGTGAATCCGGATGAGCTGTCCTGAACCCACCACTGATCTGGATACGAGCCAGGAATTATCCAAACATAGTTTGGGTATCCTATTTCTTGTCTAGAAGCCTATGTAATAGTAAAATTTTGTAGCAAAAAAAAAGTATGATTGTAAACTGCAGCCATTTTAGGAGCCTGTTAATGATGGAGTCATTACTGACCTCAAATAAAATATTTCTTGCTTGTTTTGGGCTTGTATTCACTACAAAAATGTGAACGTCAGGAACCTGGTATGGAATGGAAAACTCATAAGAAGATGTAGCTAATAACAGGTGAGATTCATTTTAGAAATTGACTTACAAATAAATCACTTCTTTCCGAAACATTCGTTCCATTTTTCACAAATACTTCGCTCACATTTACATTATTATCTTTAAGCATCTGCGTCAATGTATCTGAATCCTGTATAAATAATATGATGCCAGTGTAACATTAGGATATACTGCAACAGTTGCCATGCATGTCTAAGATTGCAGAGTGGGAATGAAATCAATGCTAGTTGAGTATATCTTACCAAATGAAGGGGATCATCAATTTCTGTAATAATGGCAGCTCTCTTCCATCTAAATTGCGCAATGAAACCTGCAATTCCATACACAATGTGCTCTGCTGATGGTAGCATGCAGTAGTGGCTGGGCACCTCAACATTCTCAGCAGGACATGCGATAGAGGAGACCTAAAATAGGATTGCGTAATTTAATGTCTCTCAAAGCCTAAGTGGCACTCTATTTGGTGTATGTTACAGTAGTTCTCCCAAAACAGTAGAAGGGAAGTGGATGCATGCACTTCTACTGCAAGCATAAGTATTCCCAGAGTATGTGGGGTATCATATGCCATTGTTATGACTGTGACTAGAAGACTATTCTGTGCCTTGAGCCACAACAGCTACTAAAATGTAGCGCTTCCATGGCAATGGCCTGCTTGGGTAATAACGTCATCTGGTATTAGGGGCCACCCCACAAGGGTTGCTGAATGGGTATGAAACATCTGTTTAGAAATGTAAATATCGTTTCAACTCCTCTCCCTCTCTCCTGTTGTGCTCTTAAGTCATCTGATTTCATTACTTCATGATCTCATTAGCTACTTCATGATCTCATTACAATAATAGAAGGGTCACTTTAACTTGCCAAGGACATATCGAGCACCCTTGAACCTAACAACAGATTGCTGACTACATGCAGATAACTATGTAAATTGCTAAGCTTATCACTACTGTCGGGTAGTGAGATGAGATGCAATTAGAGCTGCTTCCGATCATGTGTGTTGGAAATAATAGGGAGAGATTTTTTTTCTCCAGACTTTATGCGGATACTCAGCCATCGCACGGCCTCTGTGAGACCAGACCACTCTGAAAATGCTCACTGCCCCAGTAATGGAGCCATGCAGAGGTTTGCAGGTTGGTTGTCCACAGGAAAGAGCAAAATTAATGGGCAGTGGGTCTCAAGTGCTTAATTAGGTTAGGCTGTCTAGAACAAAGGCTAGCAGTTTACACAGTTACAACTGTCAACTCCCAGACAACCAACTGGCAAAACTGAAACTATGAAGTGGCTACACCCTGACCTCATACCAACCAGCTGTTCCTATTTGGGCTGTATGGGGTTTCCTTTCTTCCTGCCTTGAAATCAGAGTGGGTCAGTCTCATACCAACCAGCTGTTCCTATTTGGGCTTTATGGGGTTTCCTTGCTTCCTGCCTTGAAATCAGAGTGGGTCAGTCTTGGCTGTGTCACTTCCTGGCAGTAATGCCCATTAATCCTTGAGGTATGATCTAGATAGTTAGGCAGTGTAGCTAGCAGTTTTGGAGCCAATGTTATCACCTCACCTCATTCAAGTCCCGTTTCTAATACTAGCTACTGGTCTCCATATCAATCCACTGTCCATATTGGTCTATGTTTCTTAACCCTTAGGCTGCGTGCATGTGTCACAGAAGCTGTAACATTATGAATAATTAATGGTGAGTGAAAAGAGAAAAAAAGAAAAGCTACTGCGACTGGATTCGAACCTGGTATGGAATGGTAATGGTAACGGTTGGCTAACATGTAACTTATAAACGCAAAATTGAAAAAATAACAGCGCAGCCTAAGGGTTAATTACCTGAAAGCTGGAGACTGAGATAAATTTGATATTAGTTACAGATAACTTAATCACCATATTTAGAGAGAAGTATCCGCTGATCCTTGCAAGCAGTGTGGTTTCCTCAACAGTGGTGGCAGCTCCAACGATTGCCAGTGGAGGAAGTGGGTGGAACAAGCCATCAAAGAAGGAGGAGAGGGTTGTGGTACCATTGGGCTAGTCGAGACAGACAAAGAAGTGCAGTTATCCGCAGCTGGCAAAGTTGGACACCCAGCTTATAAGATGAGCGATAGTTAGAACAAATATATACATACGACGAGCTAGAACTACCTGCAAAAATACTAGTACACTGTTGAAATGGGGTGCTCACATGAATGTTAATAACCCCGAGGATGCTATAGTGGGATGGAAAACTACTGGTGATTATACTAATTCCTCTACGATTACTAGTAGAGGAATTATTTATATCCTTAATATCATAATGTTATGTACCTCGTCTTCCGTTCTGTTATACAATAAGTTCAGTGTATAGCCGGGGAGTACCTCGGGGTTGCGGTTCACGTCTTCAACAGCCATTTCTACTGCAGGCAGGACTCCAAATCCACTGTTGTCGAATTCATTATATATACCGGCACTCTCCAAAAATAAGATGTTTGCAGTTTTAGTAGTAGCTTCACTGTTCGCTGTTGCTTGCTGCAAAAGAGCGCTGCAGGCAATCGATATCATCCACGCATACGCAAGCCGCGGACTGATTAATAACATTGTGATCGGTAGCAAATTAAAGCGACTGCACTAAACTTCTATTCTAAGTACAGTATTAACCATAAGGCTAGTTGTATGCAATCAATATATAGCCATGGTTGCCATGCTTTTATCTACTTTCTTCAACGGTATTTCCTGTGACGTCGAGAAACAACCGCGGATCTTGAGATCACTTCACTCCGTGATCTCGCATGCGAGATACCGTGGTACTGAAGTGACTCATAACGCGTCACTGCAGTGCCAACATGCATCCAATCCTGCAGTCCTAGAACTAATTAGGGCATTTAACTGTAAAAATAATCTCAATTAAAGCACCAGTGAAGTGTGTAATACACCATGGAGGAGGATTCCACACAGAGGCATGAAGGAGTTTTTATGAAGAGGGCAATGCAAGTCTCATCAGAGAAGGGAGCATCAAGCTGGCTTGCCACTCCGAACATGGATTTGCCCTCCACAAAGGTGCATTCCGAGATGCCCTTTGCTTATGCTATGGCTGGCGACCTTCTCATCTACCATCCCAATGCATCTGTGGTCACCACTTTACAGTTGAGCATGCACTAATCTGCACTCATGGTGGATTCCCTTTGATTCGCCAGGCTCTCCAATAACCATGATATCTCATAATCTATTACAGCTATATAGCTACTATATACAGCCCACACGTTATGAGAATCCGAAATGGTCTGCAGCTAATCATGAACCACAATAACAAAATAGCTGTGTAGGGTGTAAAACACTGACCTAGGTATATGTAGCTATGTATGAATTCTTTTCTTCATAACTCAAACTTGGTTCCTGGAGCTGGTGTGGGTGTGCTCTGCTCAACAGAGAAGGATGATTTGAGAACTGACTTGAATGAAGAGAGGGCATGCCTCGGTGTTGACTGACTGAAGCTTTCCACTTTGCCTGGTAGGAGTCAGGTGTGCGGAGTTTGTGGCCCCCTGGGATTTATATCGTACATATACATGTAGACAGGCGTACAACTCTTGTGCAAGTTCTTATGAAAATGGGCGGTATACAAGTAGGATGTGTGTAGCTACAGGTAGTGATTCTTGATTTTCTTAGTAGCCAACTTGCCAGTTACTTTCTTTCCGAAGAATTTTGAAGCTAAAAGTATGACTGGGCAACGGGTTAGCCTCCTGTGATTCCCATCCGATGCTCCGGGGGCAGCATACTTGTGTCTGACCATCCAGGAGGGAGGGAGGGAGGGTCAGTGTACATTTCGGCCAATCTGCTTTCAGGTTTCATTGATGACTGAAAGGTGAAATTTAACTGTTGATTTCAGCTTTCAGGTTAGAATCCTCACCTGAAACCTGAAATCCCATTCAGCTTTCGAGTTAAGAGCCCTCACCTGAAACCTGAAATTCAATTCAGATTTCAGGTTCCAGGTGAGGGAATTTCAGATTTCACGTGAGGACTCGAACCTGAAAGCTGAAACCAGCATCTATAAATTTCACTATTCAGTCATCAATGAAAGCTGAAAGCAGATTGGCCGAAAAGTACACTGACCATTGTTAGTGTGAAGTTCTTGGAGTGCTGGGGGGAGATGAAAATACTGTATAGTCAAATTAAAAGAGTATGATTTCTACTTGAAGGTGCATGATATTCCATTATACACAAGAACATTCTAAAAATTTAGCTATCACCATCAAATTCAGCAAGCAGGTAGTCTATTATAAATGTACTGTGGCTGCATTTTCATTTTTAGAGGCCTAGCTACTTGAATAAAGTAATATTGTGACTCGGTCTCAGGTGTGTCTGCTATTAATATTAAACACTACTGCTTACAGTTAGCTAGTACTACCTTATTGTGATCTGGCAGGCTTTGGGATTTGAACCTGCGATTTTTTTGTACGCAGTCAAATACTTGCAGCCACATGTCACCTAGGCTCACCTAAGTTCAGGAGGTTTCATCTGCAGCAGTGTCTGGGAGTATAGGGTAAAGACAAGGGAACCCCCCGCCCCATTCAGAGCTTCCTCCCCAAACAAAAGCTGATCAAGCATGGAGTCACACATCAAAGGTAGCTAGCTATGTCTGTCAGCCTATTCCTACCACTATAGCTAGCTATTAACAATGCTCAATCTTGAAGAAAATAAAGGGTGGCATGCCCCAGATATCATTAGCTATTGCATTATGCAGGCAAGTTTCATTATTATGAGGTACAATGTACTAGCTTCATTTACCCTAACTTATTAGTACTACATGGGATGAATGGTAGCAGGTGCATATATAGCTAGCTATACAGGACTGAAGGATGAACTTCGAGAGGAAGAGCCAAAACAGGTAGCATGAAAACAAAGCTGTAGAGTGGAGCCTGCATGGGAACAAGGCTATGGCATTGTAATAGCCCACTACTAATTGGTGCTTGTAATTATTATTAATGGTAATGTGATTGAGGCAGTACTGTAGTTTGTATGTTGCATGTATTATATTATTTTGACTCATAACTCTCGATGTACCAACAAAAGAAAGTGAGCCTGATAATGATGTGTGAACCTATTGAGGTTCAACTCTTGAGGTTCAACGCGTTACAGGTATAACCTATTGAGGTTCAACTCTCAGACGGTTGGGTTTATAATACTGAATTTGTCACACGTTTGACGGATTGTCGAAATGGTGCGCTCGTTTGCAGACTGGGGTTCGGAGCGTTATCTCCCCAAGGTGATCAAGTCGGGGATCGGGCCCCCTGTACACATATTGATCTTCGACTTTCTACGTCCTAGTAGCAAGAACGCCGGTAACTTTCTTCTCCCGCGAGGGCTGAAGGATTCCGAAGCCGAATGGACGACTGGGCACGTTGCGGTGCCCACCGTGATTCCCAGTCTCGCCTATCCAACGCTTCTGGGGCAGCCATACCTCTACAAGTATATCTGACCCTGCAGGAGGGATGGGAAGCTCACTAGGCGTTTTTTTTCTTCTCCAACTAGGCCTGGGAAGAATTATTTATAAGTCTAACTATCCAGGAGGGAGGGAGGCTAGTTTTTTTTTATTCCAACTAGGCCTGGGAAGGATTGTTTATAAGTTTGACTATCCAGGAGGGAGGGATTCTAGTTTTTTTTTCTCCAACTTAAGTTGTTTCTCTTTATAGAAATACCACGAATAGTCATCTCTCTATCAGTACTAAACCTGGGAAGAATTATTTGACCGTCCAGGAGCTAGCTACGGGCTTCTTTTCCCCCCTCCAAGTGAAGTTGTTTCTCTTTATTGAAATACCACAGATAGTAATCACTAAGCCTGGGAAAATTGTTTAGAAGTTTGACCGTCCAGGAGGGATCGGAGCCAGGCTAATTTCCCCCCCTCCAACTTAAGTTGTTTCTCTTTATAGAAATACGTACCACAAATAGTCATCTATCTATCAGTAGTAAACCTGGGAAGAATTGTTTGCATGCCCGTCAAGGGGCTATAGCTATAGGCTTCTTTTTTTTCTCTCCAATTCAGTTAAGTTATTTCAAAATACCACAAAATTTAATAGCCATCTATCTATCACTATAAGCCTGGGGAAATGTTTTCAATTCTGACAGGCTGATGGCTACTGAATTATTCATTAGCTACAACCCGCTACACACACTGAATGCTAACAAAATAGCTGGAATGGGTAGGAAAAGCACATGTAACTAGCAGTATAAGCTCTAGCTTGTGGTGGGCTTGATGAGCTCATTTTTATGTTAAAGCTGAAACAGGCGAAACATGTACAGCAGGGTCCAATAGCATATGGTTGCTAGTGTTAAGGAACCACGAAAACAAATTAAAGAGTAAAACAAATAAAACAGAAACAAAGAAAAATTTAAGTACACAAAACAATACAATTTACTGCAGTTTTCTAATAGTAGAATATGACACATTTTCTGGGGTAAACTGTTCCACAGTTTTACAGAACTACTAAAAAAGGAAATTAAATATTATGCAACACACAGCAGACTCAAAGGAGCCATATAGGGGTGGCAATGAGGTAGTGAAGCAGTAATTGTTCAACATGTTTGCATTGTCCAGCTTATTGTCTTATCAGACTGCTGCATTGATGGTATTGTGGCTGAATTACCCCTGAAGAGCTTCATTGTTTTCCAAAACCAGTTTTTGTTTCCAGTGTTAACGTTAACGGGGGTCCTTGAAAAGAATGACTGTGTTTTAAGTTTCTCAAGATATGTTGATGTCACTTTATTACGCATGCCTTCATATTTTCTCCAGAGCTCAGCCGACCCTGATGACTTTGCCCTTCGGAATTAAGTGTTTCTGCTTTTGCATTGCAAGTTCTTTGACAGCCGAGGGAGATTCATGCATCTAGTTAGAACACCCTTTGGGATACCGGTTTCCATGGTAGCTAGTCTGGAAAACATTTTCCCAGCTTTGTAGAGCTTGTTTACATCAGGTATCCAGCAAGTGTTCCAAATCAACAGCAGCCAAGTAGTGCGTTTGCTTTGTCAAAATCAACTTCTTGAGAATACCTCCAAACTGGTCATGCAGTTGGCTTAGTCTCCTAACAGAGAGTCTATTATGATCAGAGTTAACAATAGGAGGTATAATGAAGCTCTCTCCTTCAGCTGTGCAGAGGTGGATACAAGGGCAATGTCTAGCAAGTGGCAAAAGTAATTGTTTCCTATGCGACGCTCCTGCCTGTTATATATCACCTGATGGTTCTCTTCACTAGCTACCTGTAATAGAATATTCAAGTGTATTGAAGCTGTGGTATATACTCTGCACAGGATGGAATGTCATGAGCTGCTTAATTGCAGGAACTAGCCTATAATTCCCAGGCTTCACTGCCCAGCTGCCCCAGGCTAAATGTGGGTCGCACACACCTGACTGATCATCCATACATAAATTCTTATAACCATCTGAACATGTTATAAGTACTCCTATATCCCTATTTTGAGCCACGAATAGCTGGGTGGCGTCAGTTTTGAGCTACAAGCTAGTGCATGAATGTGCATGCCCATGTTTCCACACTGACTTCCTGCGGGACCAATAGTCATGCCCTTTTAAATAATTTGAGTCATTTAAAAAGTACAGTATACATCATTACCTGTACAAGTCAGAAAGAAAATTTAATGAGAGCTTACAAATAAGCCTACTGTACATAGCTATTGTATAGTACAACGACGTGATATACAGCATTCTGTAATGCACTTACACCTAAGTACATGGTTCACTGACTAAACAATCCATGTTGTGGAGAGGGGGAGAATCCAGTTCTTTTGAAAGCAGAACCCCCACCAGACTGTCCGGGGATTAGAGGTGTTCTTTGGACATGCGGAGTTTGGTATTCCGAAGCAGTTAGTGGTGATGCTCCTGGTGAAAATGCCTGCTGGGGGGATTGCGGATAGTGAGCGGCAAAGCCTCCCGACGCTTTTGGAGAACTGTGTTTCACTGCCAAGCAGATAACACAACAGCCAATACACACAGCTATCACAGTTACGACAATAGCTAAGAAATAAGTGGTATTTGCCTCAAAAAAGAAACTCTCTTCAGGAGACGGATACGCCGAGTCTCCGTTGACTACAGGAGTCTGAGTAGGACCTTCTTTGAAAAGGGAAGCTGTCTTCTTGAATTCCGGTTGAACTTCGGGACATGCTGCTTGAGGGGTCGTTTCTACAGCATAGGAGATTAGCAGGTTGCTTTCCTGATGGGCCAAGTTGCTGGTGAAAGTGACCACAATATTGGAAAGGTTCTCTTGGGGTGGGGTGTGGTAATCGGTGAGAGATATTTGGTAAGTGGCGAGGAACTCAGAAGAGGATGTTTGAATGGCTGAAATGGGATAGGGACTCATGACCTGCATGAGAAATATTTTGGTTATTATGGTAACACGTTAATACTACAACTCCCTTAGCTACAATAACCGTCTGTAAATTCTTATAATTTTGCCACTTCCATCTTCTGCCATCTAAAGAAGTAACTGTAGCATATCAAAGCTACCGACAGGGCAATATAGGCCATACAGAGAGGTGCAATAACAGGTTACTACAAGCTGCACATGTCAAGGGGGTACACTAAAGTGGAGATGTACACACAGAAGAGGTCATTTAGGCTACACGAGGCTAGCACACATGCACTAAACATCCTCTACAGCCTCTAGTTACTATTATACCATACTACACTATACTATAGTTATAGCAATTACCAACAGCTTTTAGTAATGCCCACCCTCAAAAGGTACCCACAAGTACCATATACACACCTGTAAGGATCGCAGCTGCTTAGGCAATCCGGTCACCGTTATTTCCACTGTTGCATCAGAGGGAGTCAATACAATACTTTTCCTACTAAGTGAGAATGCCGGGATGAATGGAGTGCTTAGATGGCTGGAGTGCACTTCGTAAGTTTGTGTGCGGTCAGACGCTTTAACTCTGAGTAAAAGTGACAATTTGGTTATAGTAGACAACGTCTCTACGGCATGGTGATCTTCAATTGGGATGAGGTTGCAGAAGCTTCTGCCCGACTTTGGGTCGAAGTAAGACTCGGCCTTAATAAACTTCTGAACATTTAGCATACTTCCTCCATCATTAAGTTCTAAAAGACACTCGAATGGGACCTGCTGTATGTAGATATCTCCTTCACTTGAATTCACCTCTGAAGAACAGGCCACCTTCGGACTAACCTGGATTAAAGCGAATTCTGCTCCATTTTGTGCATGCAGAAATTCCACAGGGATGCGGTAAGCGCCCAACTCCCGCTGTCGTTGAGCATTGGTAAAGATGGGTAGAGTATCAGTTATATTAAACTGGATTCCTTGCACTTTCGAGACGGTGACTTCCGTGTGGGTATCAATAACATCCTGAATCTTGTGATAAATAACAGCTCTGCCAGTTGAGAGTGCTGTAGCTACCCCAGTCTCGGACTGGATGCTAATAACCCCTTTCTCACCAGTGGACCACCTGCCTGGCTTGTCTTCCGTCAAATGCGTGGTGAAACAGATTTTCGAACCGAGGTGAACAGTCGCTAGAGAAGGTAGAATCGCATATCCCACCCTGATGCGGACGTAATCGCTGATATGAGATAGTGTAGATACCCAGATTTTCAGAATGGCGTTACCCTGCTTTGCAGCCTTGACGGTGTATGTTCCATTTTCCCCTCCCGGTGAGACCGTAACGATGTCAAACCTGTTCAGACGGTGGCCGAGGGAAATCTCTGCGTAGTCAAATGATCGTCCGATGCTGTCGTGCAGTTGGGCGATGAACTCTGCCGTGTAGCCGAGGGGGAAGGCATGTTGCTTGGAGTTCGGAGTTGCTTGAGCAAGAGATAACGGTACGATAGTGAGGATGGCAACTGGACGAACCTGTGTGACATTTAGAGAGGTTATAACAAACTTCAATTACGGTATAGGCAGGCTGGCAACAAAGCAAGGTACCAGAGCACAGGCAAATCTTTGTGCGTAGCTATAACTAGAAAGCAATAAAACAACACTGCAGCATGTAGAGAGTAACTTTTACAGTAGTGATGCTTTACTGGTTTGGAAGTTTAATGTGCAAGTATAGGACACACAATTACAGCACCTTCATGTATGGTACATAATGTCTACGTAGTATACATTCCATCCACTTAGCTACACGTACCACACATGTCTGCTCACACACACACACACACACACACACACACACACAGACAGACAGACACACACACCTCAAGATGTGCTGCAACAGTCTGATTCAGCCCTAGGTCCTCCTCGTGAGCTGTCACCATGACGATGGCATGACCATTGACCGCACCAGTCTGAACCTCACCCAGTGGGCTAACGCTTACTATGTCCTGCTTATCCACGCCAGCGGTGTGAAGAAGCTGATAACTCATTCGAGAGATGCCATCCCTGTTCGTAACGATTCGTGTATGGCCATTGTGCGGCAGTAAAAAGTGCCCGTTTGCCGGTCTTAGCAGCTTCAGTGGCGGAATCACCTGGATTTGGATTTGATCTGTGAATGTGGCTTGGTCTGGTACACAGGCACCAGGATGGCACTTGGCTGTTAGTCTCACCATACTTTGACCTGTATGTGAACAGCTCCAGTGAATTGATTAATTAATTCTGAAAAGCTATATGCCACTGTACTGTGGCAATTATTTAAAATAAAGGCACCAGCCTATATAGATCACAACAGAAACCCCAAACTCTGGTTATAGCACTCCGTTAAGTTCTGACATCCTCTCCACCTCATGCTAAAAGTGATATTTCCCTGCCTATTATGCTATTCCCTAATTCCCCAGCACTGCTCCTATTACGCTCTCAGCCAGTCCCTATTATGCTCAAATCATGCTCAGTTCTGGTGGTCAAAGTTCCATCAGCAAATACAGCTGCTAGCAGACGTTGCATCAGTTTCAGCCTCGCTGATCTCATATTATGAGCCACTCTCTACTAAGATGTCAGTACTAGTCATTTTTACCATGAGGTAGGGAACTGTAAATGATGCACAGTAATTACTTATCAGTACCCTATTAGTAGCCAAGGTCAGCTAAACTTTTATGTTAATAGTTGTACAAATTATGCCTAACACTCTGCCAATTATGCTAGCATACTTTCTTATGCCATTTTGTACCTATCATGCTCAGAATTATGCTGGAAAAACTAAGAACGGTTAGAGCGACCTCAGTAGCAAAGTGACAATTCATTACAAATAAAACTAAGGCTTTCCCTGGAGAGTAAACCGTGGAGAAGTATAGATAGTGATACTAGCCTGGGTTGCGGGTTCGAAGTCTGGCCGCAAAGTCCTGCTCCTCCTGAATAGAAACCCCGGCCCTGTCATAGACAGAGGCCAGCGACAGCACATCCATGTTGGAGGCTGACCACAGGAAGGAGACACCAGCTGAGGCACCACCGAAGGCAAACGGAGTCTCATCCTCAAGACCATAGGCATGGATGGCGATCTAAAGTAAGGAGAATCAGATCCTTACTGGTAATACAGAACTCAATACCTAAACGAATTGTTAAGGAATTCCCAAAGGCTGTCAACAGTGATCTTACATACATTTGCATGGTACCAGGACTGCATAAAAAAGGAGTGGGAAATGGCAAGAAACTGAAATGATCACAGGTACATGTACAATGCATGCACTTTTCCAAGTCACACCCTCAGCCCTTATCAAAGTTTGTCACAATATTTGTGGTCTGACAAGAGTCCAGTGACCCTCTTTATGCCATAGGAGTCTGGCTACTGGCTCAAGGAGCATCCATGACACACTCAACACAGACACCAAGCACGGTCTCAACAGAACAACTTTTGCATGATGACTACGTACTCCTGATGCAAGTATCAAGGCACTTACTAGTCCTACATACCTCTACTCCAGCCAACAGCCGGGTGGAAGGTACGAACATCCTTATCCCTGTCAGCTTCAGCACCCTGACGTGCACCACGTCCTCAGAGTAGGTGACCACCTGGCCACTGGCTGGGTCGGTGGCTTGGGCCTAGGGAGAGAAATAACAGAAACAGGTAGGCATGTCCAGCACAATCCTTCCTTAACACAATACAATTAGAGTGTGCTTTAAAGCTCCTTACCTTTCCAGTAACAGTGGCATTTCCTGGCACTTTGGCCTCTATGAGCCCGGCATCGTCCACTGTGGCCACTGCGGGGTTGTCAATGGAGTAGGCAATGGTCGTCTGAGGCATGGGACCTCCACTGCTTCGGATCTGAGAGGGTATTGTGCATGTACGTATACATCCTTAGCAACAAATCCATGTATATAGTTGCATTTACGAACAAGACTGTGTTGTAGCAGCTATACAAGAGGGTTTATACTACAATTCTAATTAACTCTTTCCCTCCCCTCTCCACCATTAACCCTTTTTGGTCAGAATCTCCTTGACTGATAAATGACTGTGGTCACCAGGAGACTTGCCTGGAAAGTTGCGGTAGGCAGTAGAGTGATGTACTTTGGCAACAGTTTCAGAGCATCGAAGACTTGAATCTCTGCCGGCCAGCTTGAAACAAACTTCCCACTCGGGGTGGTGGCATTGAACAGCAGGTGGGTCGTTCCCACGGTGACACCGTGAAGAACAAAGACAGAGCTGTGGAGGGATCATTTACACTTCACAAAACAGCCAATGCACAAGTACATGTGCTCAGGTGGATTACTCTATGTTGTTGACTATGTGTGTGGTGACATTGCTATATGCTCAGTACATTATAGAAATAGCCTATTGTTACTACGTACATACTGTTACATTACTGCGGTAAGAGTTTAAAGTCAAGAAGGACAAAATATCGCTGTCAGTTATACTATGCAATTGGCTATAGTAAAATCGGATGGGATCCATTTCATAAAGCTACGCTGCCAACCTGAATGCTGTCTGTTCCTCTGAGAGAGAAGCCAGAGTATCACGATTGGCTGGCTTAACCTCGATGTGGGAGCTCTTGGGGTTGGGCTGCAGATGCATCAGACTGCCCGGGGGGGAGGGGGAGGGGGGGGGGGGGGTGTAGAGTGCAGTTGTAATGGTTTATGACGCAAAATGTTCTTAACTTGGTAACTTGGAATTATAACGTAACAGTGTCTAATGCTGGTATGTATAAATCCCTCCTATATAAGCAAGCACAGATGCATGGTGATATCACATTTCTTAGCACCTCCGTTTATCTATGTTTTCTGTAAGTCTCTGCTTAGCTGTACGTACCCATGTTGTGAAGATGGGAAGGGCACTTCACGGCTGTCCACCACCTTCACGAGGGCCAGGATGGAGCTCCCAACCTGAAGCTTGTCAGTCACATCCACCTGCATGTGAAGCGCATGTGAGAATCAACAGACAGGCAGTAATCACTGTATTCTTAGGTATTGCAGGAAGAACTGTCGTTCCATCAAATTCAATCAGCAAAGATACTGGTAGCCTCATTCCCAGGCCACGCAGTCGACCACTCCGCCACTTCGGGGCGGAGTGGCCTGGGGACGAGACTAGGATACTGATTGCTTCTCTTATGCACATGATTGTACTGCATGTAGCCCACTTCACTACTTCATGCAGTCGTGCTGACCTTCACAGAGTAGATCCCAGCTATATGAATGATGGCTGTGCTTTCTCTGTCCACCTGAAGACAGAGGTCGACTACAGAGACCTTCACCTCTCCCTCGGCCAGCGGAGAGACGGCAATCTGACGGATGTCTGGAGGAAGGAAGAAATCCTCACATGACACACAAGTAGAAATATCAGGGTTAGGCTGCCTGGAACAAACGCTAACAGTTTACACAGTTAACACCCATTTCCCTCTGTAGCACATTGAAACATCACTACAGAACCCCAAACTGCCTATACCTGATGAGTATTCCACTTTAGCCAATGGCAGGTGTGGGTGTGACTTGGTCACATGATCCACTCGGAAGTGTCCTGAGCCGTGGAGGATGGTGAGGGAGACGTTGATGCTGGGGTGTTGGAAGACCAGGAGGGAGGAGGGGGAGAGGACGGGCTCACTCCTCAGCAGGAGGGAGAGGGAGTAGTTCACCCCCGGTGAGAACGGGTCCTGTGTGCGTGTGTGTGTGAGTGTGTGTGTGTGTGTGTGTATGTGTGTGTGTGTGTGTGTGTGTGTGTGTGTGTATGTGTGTGTGTGTGTGTGTGTGTGTGTGTATATGTGTGCATGCGCATGTGTGTGTGTGTGTGTGTGTGTGTGTGTGTTGTGCATAATATATGATAGGGCACTCACTGCTAGTTCTGTGATATGATATATCACTACTTGTGGTGCAACCTCTAACCTTCACATGTGACCTTGCATGCAAAATTTCTGAGAGACTGTTGTTTAGGAATCCCCTAGATGAGGTTCTTGCACCGATAAATGACCCTATAATTCATCAACCCTAGAAAACACCTCCAATTTGCCAGCTAGTATATTAAAATGCAAGCTGCAGATTAATAGTCTAAGACGTCGGCTAGCTTTAAGATGCTACTCACTTTGAAATCTATCTTCTCAGCACTGAGATATTTTGGAGTGTGTCTGTTAGATGTTGCCGTGACAACCACAGTACCGGATGGTTTACTCAGTTGAACTGACATTATTGCTGTGGGATAAGATGTAATTAGTGAAATCACTACAGGAAGGGTAGTACTCTGTTGTTTAATCTCAGTTCCCCTATTTAGCTAAATCTATTCTATAACGTACCTCCTACATCATGATGGGTGAGTGCTGTCAACTTTCGGATTGGGAGCAGGTTCTCATCACTGGACCCCCATTGCCAGTGCAGGGAGGTGAAGTTGTCAAAGGGTCTGCTCTCGGCGTCGTATAGCACTACCTCCAAGTCCAGGTGTTGGCCGCTACGGACTGGAAACTGAGGGTGTATGTGTGTGTATGTGTGTGTGTGTGTGTGTGCATACATGCATGTGGTGTGGTATGTATGTGTGTGTTATATCAAGAAACACTTAAGGGAGACATGCCACAACTGTTGGAGGATGCTGTCTTTGGCAAAGTCAGGCAAACCACTTGTGGCTCCCCCTACCTAGTCTCAGGTACCCCGACCCTTGGAAAATTCGGAAGGAGGGTCTGCTTCGGTGAAAATGTATGCTCTGAAATATTATAATTGCCTCCCTGCCAATGCTGATTTAGTAAATTTCTCTAGCACTTACTCTGGCTGTACCTTGATGTTAGATAAGCACAGTAGTACTTAAATAGCCAAACGTATAAAAAGATTATTATGAAGTCAATGGGAAGTGTGCCTGCTACCAGGTGCACGGTACACTTCCACCCCAGCCTATCATCCAGACCTTCCTCCAATGTTCCCAAGGGTCTGGGTACCCGAGACTACCCCCTACGCCTGTGTGTGAAGCTCACTGAACTAAGTGAAGCCACACACAGCTCTGTCAGTTGTATTAGAATCCCACCTCCTGTAAACCACCACACCTCCCTTTTCTGCGGGTTAATTAAACAGTCTGTACCTGGACATTCTGGTTGGCACTCTGTAGCAGAGGGCAGTCAGGCATATGTCCAATGACGGGGCGGATCACCATGGAGACAGGAAGGGCACAGGATAACCTGGGTGGTAAAGAAAAAATTAATCAGTTATAGCCTGGTTCCCAGGCCCTCCGGACACAATGACGCACAACAAAATGGGAGAGCCGGGTGTATTTTATGATGTACGATATCACGTGAAACGGACACGTGCATAGCAGCTGCCCGTTCTGTCTGAGTTTGCTGGTAGTGCTGGGTGTCAGACAAAGCTATTGTTGAGACGGGAAAGCCCAAAAGCTAGCAGCAATGTAAAGCAGGGAAAAATCTGTGTGAATCATTGGCTAGAAAAGTAAATAGTCGTACCCCAGCTAGGTCCTGGAGGTACATGTATGTACAGTTTATTTCCGCTACATGGAGTGTCACATATTTACTGATTGGCGTATGGTCCATTTATACCTTTAAAACGATTTTTTAGAAAACAGAGATCGTTTCAGAGGACTCTACTCGTTCCGCTCACCTGGCAGCTGCACTCTCACTGGCGGGAAACGTGTTCTTGAGGGTGGGTCCATTGCCAACGGCTATAGCTAGCGTCTGTTCCCCCAGCTCCCGGCAGACCACACGGTACACATGGTGGGTGGGGCCAACTGGAGGGAGGCGAACGGCAGAGTTATAGCGGTGTTCTGGTAGACATCTTGGAGGAACTCTTAAATTTCTGTATACCACCTATTAGCCATTATTCTATTGCCTAATGTCTCTAAAGATTGTTGGCCAAAGCACTTTATAAATCACACTGCAGCTAAAACACATAGTGTACTTGATGTCTTCACTTGGTGGATATATATGGCAGACCCCCCCCCCCCCGTGAAATTCTGGCATGAATCGTAATGGCTCCTGGGCACTCAGGAACGTATACACAAACATATACGCACCTTGCACAGTGGCTCTCTGATATACCGAGACTTGATGTGGCTTTTCAGTCGTCACTGCATCAATGAAAAAAGAGATAACAACGGACCTTTTGCAACGAGCTGTATACTAACTATACTAGCTGTATATTATAGTATACTAGTTGTATATCATAGTATACTTGGAGGGGGGTGTATAATCCAATTGCTCACGTTTCTCAGAATACTTTGATCTGTCCAGCACCCAGGGGGCTGGCCCCCCTTCAAACACAAAATCTTTTGAAGACCCCAGTGTTACTACGGCAACCGTTTCAGGATCAGCCGCTACTAGAGGCAGGTATGCAGCTATGGTGACAGTAGCCTCCAGGAAGATGTCTTTGTGGAGGTACGTGAGGGTGATTCGGGTGTGTCCTGGTTTCAGGGCAGTAGCTTTGAGGGACGTGCATGCTCCAGCGGGGAGGGAGGAAAGGTCTGTGTGTGTGTGTGTGTGTGTGTGTGTGTGTGTGTGTGTGTGTTCGTTAGAGTAAACCTCAGTGGGAAAGATGTATTCATAATATCTTCCTATAAGACAAGACTTCCCTGTGCAAAAATGTAACCCCATACCCAGTCCCTTTTCTCATAGCTTTTCTTGCAGCTATGGAAAAAAAAAACAACCATGCTATTTTCCCATGGCTGTGGAGAAAACAACTGGGTATGAGGCTAGCAAATGTGCATTTAAAGACAATGCATAATTATAAGTCTAACCCACTTTAGTGTAGCCTTGTCCCCAGCCCCTCCCTGTCAATTGTAACATACAATTACGCACACATACACACACACACACACACACACACACACACACACACACGCGCATGCACAGACACACACACACACAATTGCACAAGTCCACGTATGGACACCCTTAAACACATTGAACACATGCATACTACAAACATACTCACATACATGCAGTAATACACACACCACACACACCCAGTCTCATTCCAGTCTCGACTCTCAACCTTTTCTTGCATGTAGTAAACAAAGTAGGCACTTTGTTTACCACATGCAAAAAAAATTGGGAGGGGAGACTGGGAATAAGGCTAAAAAACAAACCTGCATTTTGCTCAATAGATACGCTAAAAATCGAAGCATCGGTCAAAGAAATATTCACTTCCAGTCTCCGACAATCACGAAAAGCGATTGCTTCCCTTTTTGACTCATCAGTAAAGCCTTTCACTTGCACGGGCAGGAAGAGGGTGGAGCCAGTGACTGCCTCAACACGAGACGGAAGAAACACCATCTCGGACGGGGGAACCACAAATATCTGCGGTGGTGAAAGGGTTAATTAAATAATTAAACACACAGGCGATAGGCATGGGACCACTCACACACTGATGGTCGTAGCCATAAATATTGCCGAGTGGCTTGATAGTGTGAGGCAAGTAATCCTGCAGTGTAGGCACTGGAATCTCAGCTAGCATTCATGCGTAGATCACACTTAGGACTGTACGCAGGGGTAAGACACATATGGTATATCTGATTCCGGCCGGAGGCGTGGATACCGTCTCTGACTTGTAGAGTAGAAATAGTCAGACGTTTATTACTTAGTTAGTTCCCAGGTTTATAGCATTTGTGTAGCCTATGTACAAGTAGAGATATGAGTGCTGATAGACAGATGGCATGATTGACGATACGACGATGTGTGCGCAAGTTTCGAGTAGCACAGTTGGCTTCCTCACCCTCCACTATCAGCTATGGCAGATTCTTGATACACGCTTGGAAAAAGATCCTATCACTTGAAAATCAAGTTAAGCTAATCTTAAGATAGGCTTCAGCACACGTCCATAGTCACATCAACGTTGCCTATTGTACAAAACAATCTGTATGTACGTACACTCCTATATAGTACAGCACTGTGTGTGACAAGCCTGGGAGATTTCGATATTCATAGTCTCACCTCTGCTTCGTCAAAATGGGCAGGGTTCTTCTTGTCAGCGGCGATCACTAGGGTCTTCCCCCTGGCAATGCTCGTCAGGGTGCCACTGTTGGACACACCCACAATTCCTTCCGGATCACATGACCACTGATAGCGACCACTCCCCCCAGTGGCCTGAACGTATGTAAAAAACAGGGCATAGCAACTTGTAATGCCAGAAACAGGTACTAGTAATTATTGACAAAACTGACTTGAAGAGTATGTTGGTAGCTGAGCTCGGAGGCGGGGTCCCAGAGCATCACCAGTCTTCCCGGCTCCACCTTCACTGGGTCGTAGATCACCAGGGGCTGTTGCTTGGAGACCGTGGTAGGGAGGGGGTGGAGCTCACCAGTGTCTGGATGCTAGAGAGGAAAGGGTTACTGTGATTATAGATGGAGTCAAAGGAGTTAAATAACATACTGATGCAAGTATAGACTTGGTACGTAATACAATACTCTATGTGGAAATGCAAAACACACACACACACACACACACACACACACACACACACACACACACACACACACACACACACACACACACACACACACACACACACACACACACACACACACACACACACACACACACACACACACACACACACACACACGGCATACACACCTCAAAACATGTATTCTCTAAGCAACAATTAATAGCTACTACTGGTAAACTGCATTGCCTACCCATGCAATAAAGTCTTAAACTGTGCAAAAACAACGCTGGGCAGTGGAGCCTGGGAACAATGATAATTAACGGGACAGCCCTAAGATGCGGACATCTATACCGTAACCAATGTCCGGTCCGGCTTGTGGATACCTCGCTATAATGGCAACCCATCAGTATCCCACTAAAGAGGGATTCCACCGCAATCGCTACCTTGATCTTGCTGAGAGAGGCTGGGATGGAGGCAGTTCCGGGCTTGAGTGCTCTCACGTAGTGATAGGAGCCGTTGACGGAGGAGGAGTGGGAGTGAAGGTAGTCCGAGGGCAACACAGTCTCTAGCAAGACATTCTGGAGAAAAAGGTGATATACACAGAGAAGGGATTACAAATAGCCGTGTGTAGGAAGGTTGATATGTTTAGTAGCATGGAACTGAGCCGTATTGGCCCACCTCTGTGATCAGGATCCTATGGTTGAGTTTGTCAAAGACATGCACCGTGATGGCATACTCACGGCCCACTTCCAGCACCCACACGTTGCCAGGGGCAATGGTGAAACCTGAGCAGAAAAGGGTCAATTAATAACTTTTATTAACCCCCATCAATTCCAGTATTAACCCCTACAGTTTTACCTAGGTGATGAGGTGGTACCACATGGATTCCAGCAGTGGGCTTGGTAGCTGAGGGGGTCATGTCTGGGAGGCAAGGGTTAACGGCAAAAAATAACTATGAATACAAGAAGCTATAGAAAGGTTTCAAAATGCCAATATTCCAACCAATGGTCTTGCTGGAGTGTTTATTTGTCTGGGCAGATATTATCAAAAACTTCATGCATTATACAAATGTAAGTATAACAGCAGATAACTGATCAGCTCCAATATTTGCACTCAGAAAGTAAAATTGTAAAATCAGCATGTTTCCATGGAAACAATTCCACAACTTGAGTAGGATACTCTTGTCCTGCAGCACGGCTTCAGTGTAGCCCACCACCAGCCCCGTGACCCTTGACCTCTGGGGGTCCAGTCTGCCCACGGTGGTGTCGGTGAGTTCCAGTGAGTACTGCTCTGAGGGCATCATCACCACCTGAGGATGGGGGTGGGGGGGGGGGGGGGTTGGGGGGGAGGAGAAACGTTAGTACGTAAATAGTAATTAGTTTGTTCCGGGTTGCTCCAGCTTCCAAAAAGATGGTAGGTTGGCTTTTTGGCGAAAATTTTTTAAACGTGATGGCGCAATAATAAAGCAACTGGAACCAAATCATAACAATAACGCAGTATCATATTATGTGTATATACAGTTACACATGCAATGTTTAGCTATGCTGTTACTTGGGCTTTTTCCGCTGCACCAGCCAAACCTAAAACAAGTACCCACATCATCTGCCTAGCAGCCATTCACGGCATGAAAGTTTTCATCTTGGCGCATGCTCACTTCCGTTAATTAATTAAAGCATACCTTTAAAAGAACGCTACAGCGGCTAGGAAGCAGTCGATCGGGTAACCTTTTATTACTGATGGCCATACACGTATTTCATGTACTACAGTCAGGCCATTTTATTATCACATGCTCCTGTATGTCAATTTTATGAGACTCCCAGGTATCCATATTGAAGGTAGTCGATTAAGCTAGACCCTATCATGTGCTGGAAACGTTTCAGAAACGCGTAGAAGTGTAACGAGCCTACTCTCGTCCCTAGACCCCCGCTTTTTTCGGCTACGCGAAGGAAAAGTGTGCAACCAAATAAAGCGGGGGCTTGGGAATGAGGGCATAACAAGCCTAGTAGGTACATGCTTCTTCTAATCTGTTACTAGAATGAGGCTACCCATGGAATTAGACTTTACGGCACCTCAGTCCTGCCCCGCTTCCTCCGCTCGACGTGGTACTCCACGAAGGAGAGAGGCAGAAGGTAGACGTCCATCGAGGGCTGCAGCATGATGTTCTCCACCACCAGTAGCTTCACCATGTCAGAGCGGACCTTCTGCAGGAAGAAATGGAGAAGGAGAGGGCTGAGAGTCACCTAAAACTGTGATTTTAGAGCAATGTCACATGAATTCGAGTGCAATCTGGAAATAAATAAACACTTAGGCAAGCTACAGCAATCAGTAAACTGTACATGCATACTTAACCCTTGTACCCAGGCTTCCCTTGCCCAGACATTATTTCTTTCACAGCCGTGGCAACCTCGTACCCAGGCCTCCCTCACCCAGATTTTATCTCACAGCCATGGAGAAAAATTGGGGAATACTCCTCATGGCTGAGGGGTAAATTACTCCACGATTTTTCTCCACGGCTATAAGCCAAATCTGGACGAGGGAGTCTATGGTACATGTACCAATGGATTAGCTTCAGGAAATAGTGATTCGCTGCCTTTCCTCAGTGTCCGAAAACTACAGTCGTGCTCGCCCAGATAGATCTCTCCCATTTTTGGGAGGGCCTGGGGGCGAGGCTAGTGGAGAGTTCATGTATACATGCACACATGATTACACATACCTTCCAGACCCTGTCCCTGAGTCTGGCCTGGACCTTGGCTGTGCCGGTGCTCATACCGGCAACCAGAATAGTGTCTCCCTGGAGACCCTGTCAGGGAGGAATTAGAAAAGGAGCTTATTGGGCTGTGCTCATAACTAGGTTAAAAGTGCATGAACACATGCATGTGTGTACACATACCACACATACACATACCACATACCACATATCACATACCACATATCACATACCACCCTTACTTGAACCTTACTCTTCAGGATTCTACTAGGGATTCCCCATCTTCAGGAAGCACTGCTCTTAGCAAAGCCTTACTGCAGCTGTTACTAAATTTGGTGGTACATGCATGGTTGGTGGCAGAATGATTTCAGCTCTTTACGTAGAGATTCAGTAATGCTCCTCTAGAACAACACAGCGCAGTACAGGGATAGCTATTCCAAATATTTCCCAGCCAATTTGAGCGTCATTCTGAGTAATGAATATCTACCGAATTCTTTGCACTTTACATGCAGTCCCAATCTTCCAGTCTACAAAGCGTAGCTGATGAGGCCTGGTATCGGTTGAAACAAGTCCAGCATAGAAATGGTGACTTACTTTGCTCTATAGTGCTCCAATGATGCGGTCAGTTTACTACAGTAGAATACAAGAAAATTTACTGACTCTGGTTTTTAGTGCTCCAATGATGGGGTCAGTTTACTACAGTAGTATACAAGAGAATTTATTGAACGTGGTAGAAACTACCATTTACTCTGCTCTCCAGTGCTCCAATGATGGGGTCAGTTTCATAGGAGGATTCTTCGAATGGGACAAAGTTGAGAATTGCCTCAGGGTCCAGCTGCTGATGTGTGGCTTCTTCATCTGGGAGGAGCACCCACTCGAAGATGTGGCCTCGAATGGTACTGAAGGTATTGCCTGTGTGTGTGTGTGTGTGTGTGTGTGTGTGAGTGAGTGTGTGTGTGTGTGTGTGTAAGTAGATAGTTATACGATGAAAGAGGGTGAGTGAGGGTTGTCAACACAATCTCCATGGCTACAGTGGTATAGCTCCTAACAGATTGGCCAAAATGGTTAGTAGGCATACACACAAATGTGCAGAAACAAAAAAACAATAACTAGTCAGACAGGAGTAGCTATTTCCAATGATTTGTGAGCAAAAAAAGAAGTGATGTGTCCTACCTACCATCGTTTTCTCAACGCTTGAACGACTAAAACGAAATCTGTTTCCCGGGTCACGGGTATAATCCAATCGATCGTTATGTGCCATGGGGGAAGAATACCTTAGTTAAACCTCCCCTGTATCCCAGGTGAGGTAGAATATTAACAGAACTCTTGGCGCATTTGGGCAGTAAGTCAGTAAGTTAACTGCTTCTTTCCTAATACAGTAAATAGTTGGAGAATGTGAGAAGTCTGGGAATGGGACCACTTTGTAAAAAAATCTGGGATGAGACTGTTACTTACCCTCGTCATCGAAGGCCTGTATCTCGAATCTCTCTGGTTCCTCTTCCAACAACAGTTCCCGCGTGCGCGTGGTGATCTCGACGCGAGAGATCGTGTCCACGAATACATCACAGCGCAGGGTCTGCCCTGTAGCTGTGTGTGTGTGTGTGTGTGTGTATGTGTGTGTGTGTATGTGGGTATTGGTGGGTATATCCAGTAGTTTAATACTGCCACAAATATGCAGTATACATGTGGCAGAATTATTGTCCCATTTTCTCCATTTAGTGCTCACTTTTAACCACCATTACATCATAATTTATTAAGCAGCCATGTATAGATGCACACACACAGTCCATACATTTGGCTGTCTTCAACTCACATTCCATGAAAGCCTCATAGCTTCCCTGAAACACCTCAACAAAGAGACTTTAAAAACTGCATAGCCAGAAGTCTGGCGAGTTCTACATATGAATTAGCACCTTAAGAAATGTAGTAAAGGTAACGAGGGGCTCTAAAAAGCTGCATAGCCAGAAGCCTGGTGAGTTTAAATTTAAATATAGTCAAAACCTACTAAAAAAACCTGCCTTTCTAAATGGTTGACAATTTGTGTAATTGATAGCAGCTAATCTACTGAAAGTACATTGAAAAGATATTCTGCCTGTAGCTACAGCAAACCCACATCATGGGACCCTGTATACCTAGCTGATTTACATTTCTCACAACCTTTACAACCGAGGGTAATTTGGTACCATTTCCTAGTTCAAATACATGTACGTAACTTAGAGCGTTAGTTAATTGCTAAAGTTTTAGGGGGAGGGAACTTTCTCCCTGCTTCGCACACGCACACACACACACAAACACACACACACACACACACACCTACCCTGCTCCTCAGCAATGATGATAGAGCTCAGTTTGCTCTGCTGAGTGGACTGCGGGGTCAGCACCGCCTCACGAGAACATCGGGCACCTGCAGCAGGAGACAGAGCCAACAAGATTGATATTTCATATCTAAAAACCAGCCGGGTATTTTCTTGTAAATCATCCAACTGAAGGTTGTACTCAGTAACAGGTTTTACCCCGCTCCAAACCCAAGTTCCCTCCCCCTAAAATCTTGGCAACAATATTAGCATATACAATGTAGTACGTACTTAGCAATTCATTACCAGCCCAACTGGGCATCAACCCCTGCCCGTTTAAACTGCAAAATTTGAGGGGGGAGGCGGGGGAGCAAAGTCCCAGGCAGGCTAGGGGTGCATGGCTCTTAACACATCTGCATATCGCATGTTTTTCCCACCCCAACTACCACGAAAACCTTAAGGGTGCACTTCTCTACCTTATGTTGGGGAAACCGTTTTTCTTGCACAGTGGGGAGTGGAGCCCCAGCAAGAGGCTAGCAATATAAAAGTAGGTACTTAGAAACATTTGATGTCAGCTTTCTTTTAATTCAATGTCACAGGCATTTCCTGTTTACCAAACTTGTCAGGACCAACACCTCCTCAAAAGGAACGGAATTAAATTCCAGCTGTTCATCCTAAGGTGGAGATATCCCCCTCCCTCCAAGAGAGTAAATAACACATCAAGGGATTACCAGATTTAGTGGCTTTGTTGGTAGCAGTGCATTTCCATTACAACATAAAAAAGGTTTCTATAGCCAAATTGTTGCAATGTAAATTCAGCACTTACTTATAAGTCGCTTAGGAACTCCCCGCATTCTTTCAGCAGAGGTGCTACATAACCTTTACCCATGCAGGCCTCCCTCACAGTGTTTTTATTAGCCGGACGTGCACAAAGTACACTCTTGGCTAGTACTCTATTTATTTGTCTGTTTGTCTGTTCATCCGCATGTATCACGTGCACCAATTTACATTATAGCGTTACATTACGTACTATGTCATTTAGCCTCGTCTTCTTCGGGGGGACCCACCAAACCCATCAAGGGATCTGACAATCATAACACTACCAACGCCGGTATATGATGACTACTACGACCACTATCATGGTTGAACTGCTATAAAAGAACTATAGGACTGACAGTAGCTTAGATATTTAAGTAATTATCAGATGTGGACAATGAGTAATCTTTGCAGTAAGATTCCAAATTTTTGGAATAATAGAAGATACATATACATGTGTATATTATGAATACTGCAAATTGTGTATTTCAATCAAGCTATTAGGGAGTCACAATTTACTAAGGATACAACCAGAGCTAAAGTAGATAGCTAATCTAGTCACTGGTGCACCGTGCACTTTAGGAAGAAAAGGGTATTGAAGTCAAAGCCCGAGGTAACTCAAGATAAAGTAAGGGCTACAATGGGTCTTACATTCTGCCACACAGAATGATCTGGCTTATTTAGCTGTAAATGGGAAACGTAAAGCAATCTTATTACCAGCTGAGTGTGTACTGCTACCCCATGCAAACTGGTATGTGGGCTGGAGATTACATCCCTGGTGTAACTGACTACTGAGTGTCTCAGTAGTCTGCCAGTGCAGGCTGGAACAAGGGGTGGTGGTGGGTGGGAGTCCTTGGATGGTATCCTTGGTGTTCAGGACATGTTTGCCTGGACATCCATAGGTACTCCAGGACAGTCCGGTTGTACTAGGACATGTTTGCCTGGACATCCTAGGCAAGCATGTGGTAGCACTTCTAGCTTGGTCATCCTTGGCGAACTAAGGATAGTCCTCGGGTCCACTGGACATGGATGGGAACCTTAGCTAACGCAGTGCATCAAATGACTTTGCTGGAAATACAGTATGGTTATTTGATCAGTTTTATGTTGGAATTTCTGCTATAAATCAATAAAATAGGGTCTAGCCTGCAGAGTGTCTTGGCTGTCTGCCAGTGCAGGCTGGAATCTTAGCTAATGTAACAACCACTTTGCTGGTATGCAATGTGGATAATTGAATAACGAGCAATTAGAATTTCTGCTAAAGTAGGGTCTAGCCACAGAGCAGATTTCTGTATTTGTACTAAAAAGGTAGAGGTAGGAAATTGTCTCTTCCTGTTTACTACAGAATTACTCGAAGAAAAGCGCCTTCTGCCCTGAGGCCTCTTAAATAAAAAAAGTTTTATATATAATGTTCAGTTCTAACGAACTTTCAAGGATCAATTACAAGTAGCAAGTTATACATATACTAGCATATAGCCATGCCATGGCTGCCAGCAATAGAGAGAGACACATTGTGCCACAAAAGAGTGTATTCTTCAATAAAGACTGTCCATCATTCAATGTTATACTTGCATTTGCTATAGGTTACACAATTAAATGTAGATAGCCATCCTTGAACCGAATTCTCAATAGATCACAGACTATTGCAGCACCAAAAGTGACAGCATCTCATTAACACATTCACGCAGAGTCCGGAAAAGTGTGAGTCAGTCTTAGCGCAGGCATACATACATTGCAATTTAATTAAGAAACCATCCAAAAACAGACAAAGGTGTGTTTGCAAGGATTTGTAATACACAAAGGTAGCACTTTGAAGGCATATATGTACAAGGTGGAGATCACTTGTTCTTAACAGTGCCAGGTACAAGCGAAGCAGTTATCCATACCAGAAATGATAGACTGATGGCTACATGTATATAAATGCCCAACAACACACTACGAAGCGTGCATCTCTTCTTTCCAGAGCAGGTGTACGCACTACATCAAAACTGTTGTAGTGGTGACTTCTAAAGTTGCATTACTGACGTTGCTGCAGCCAACTACGTACGAAGACACTTGGGATGGCACCGATTTCGAAGATCCTCCTGATTCTAGCTCTCCTGATGCTGGGAGCTTACAGCAGCGTGAAGAGCATGGGTGAGTGCAAGAATATCCTCTTACTTTGAGGTAGTCTACTAAGCTGTGAGAACAAGCATTCAAGCTATAATCATACGAACTGCTAACGAAGTGAGCCACATTTTTAGATGCACGGTAAAAGAATATTTTGCATTACATGATGTGCGTATTAGCAATGCAGCACTGCAAAAACTTGTACGCAAGTATCAAAAAATGCAGGCGTAGAGTCTCCAGTGTGAAGCTTATCTGAAGATATGCATGCTGACATTTAACTTATCAGAGTACACAAATATTAAAAAGTGATCGCTGGAGACATTACAGGCTCTCCCTGTGTACAAACCTTTCTTCCATGGGAGAACTTGTGAGTGGCTAGCATAGCTCTGTAATGTTTAATTTTCCTGTCGATATATTGGACATGCACAGTTACGTACAATTACATGCTTCATTGTCAGCTTCACAACTTCTTTCCTTAATAGACCCTTTTCTTTTTACAGTAAGCATTAGGCTCATGAGCAGGCCATCTTCCAGATTTTATTGCCCAGCTAACTACTCTCTTGGCTATGAGATACAATCTCAGTGATGTATGTACATGTACCACCAAATACTGTTATTTCCCGTGGCTCATGTGCACAGGACCTGGAGGCTCAGATTGGCCAGAACCTGGGGACTCCGACTGGCCAGAACCAACGGACCCAAGTTGGACACCACCCCCATGGGACTCAAGCCCAGGACCAAAGTCTCCAGGATCATGCCGAAAAGGTGATATGATAAAGAGTTCCCAGTTCCTACAGGCATGTACACTATAATTGAAAATGTAACCCTTGCCAGACATAGGCAACCGAGACACATGTCTGTTCCATTTCAGTGATACTGTAATGCTACAATTGTATGCGTGAGCTTTATTTATATGAATTGTGCAAGCCTAGTTATGAACGCATACATTAGGAATTACAATTCAATATTTCCTGTCTGTAGTTGTATGGTTTGGGTTAAATGAGAGTTATTTCTTAATTTACCATTCAGGTGTTACCAAGGTGTTTCCCAGGTGAAATAAAGGATGCATATATCCACACTGCATAAATACATAAAAACTCTAAAATGCCAAAAATACATAAATTACACTCTATACGCATGCATTTGTAGCATTTCGGTACTAGCTAATTCAGGGGGACCTGGGGGTTCTAAGGAAATTCAACAGGGGGAGAGACCTCAGGGTACTTACCCCTTCCTTTGTACATGAACCCTGATTTATGTAACTACACACCTAGATCTTACAGTCGGTGTAACCCTCCCACTCAGGCAAATGTGAAAGTGACCTCGATGTCTTGAAGCGGCAGATCCGAGACCTTAAAAACCAGCTGAATGGAGTGTCTCGTGCTGTGGGTGCAATCATTGACATTACAAGAAGAGGGTTCAGGGCAACCAGGAGGGCATTTGACGAACTCTTGTAAGGCTACAAATGTAAAAGTTGGTGTTTAGTTTTGCTAAAACTTGTTAGGATAAGAAATAAGTCACTACTGTATAGCAGTTATGTTCCTAAATCACTGTGCTTGGTCAATCCTTGGCCAGTCACTTAAAGTGTGTAGTGTGTGTCAGCATAATAAGGACCTGTATGTCAATCGATGTCATCATGCACACTTTCATCTCTTATGCATGCATGGACTGCATGCTTAAAAGTAATCAAGACATGTCTCTACTAATCAAGACTTGATGAGCCTGTGACTGGCCAAGACAATGCACTTTCTTAAATTCATAAACTTGCAGTGAATGCTGCCTGGTGAGATACAGTCTTGAGAGATTGGTATGTGATCTCACCTACAAATTAATTTGTTTAAGGATTCTCACATATTTACTAATACCTTATTTATGATTAGCCTCGTTCCCAGGCTCCACTGCAAAGCCTGGGAATGAGGCTAATTCATGATTTACTAACTATTCCAAATACAACTTGACTGAATGAATACAACGTTTTAGAGTATTTGCCTCTTCATTCGCTGGCGATGTAGACTTTGGATTAATAGCCGTGGGCTCATTTCTTCTGTGGATTATGCCGTTTGAATCAGGGTTAGAAGGACTTGAGCTGAGACAGGAATTAGATTTGGCAGTAAGGTTGCATTCATTCCTGGAATAATTCTTATTCCTAGAAGCTGTTAATTCAATAGGCCTATGGCTATACATGGAGTTCAAGATCAAGGCTTCTGAATCTGTGCAAAGCTATGTATGAACAAGCTCAGGCTTCCTACATTGCTGTGTGATGTCAGGCTTCTGTCAGAGGCGTGGACATGTCTGCAAGGTGCATTGAGCATCTGAAGCCCGTGGTGGCTTGACACACCCTTGATGTTTTAACCTAACAACAGTCCTCGAATGATACCAGCAGCATTTCATAAAAAAAAACACACCCAAGGGGGGAACGTGGTGAGAAAATACAGCTTGCCTGTGTTTTTTCACGGTACAAAAAAATACTGCTATAAAGAAGCTTGACAGCATTGTAGTAGTGTTGCAAGTATATCTGTTGCATCGCACTATTGTCTGCACAGTTGGCCTTGTAGTAATGCTAGCATTACATAGTGCACGTGCTGCACTTGTACTGTTTGGGTTCTTTTTAGCGGTACTGTAGCTGCAAATGCACTAAATATCTTGTTCTTTTTACTTGCACTCAGCGAAAATCAGGAGGAAATGAGTGCTTGCCTTCAAAGGAACAAAGAGTGGCTCGAAAAAATCGAGAGAGGCCAAAACTATACCAAAGTCTACCTGGCGAATATCAAGCAAAAGCTGAGATGGCTCAAGGACCAGCAAAGTGACACTAGCGACTGCGTAAGAGAGACCAAGGACCACGTCCGTCTGATCAAGGAAAACCAAGAAAACATCAGCCGATACATATACGTGATTCAAGACAGGGTCGATTGGATCAAACAAGACCAACTTGATGCCAACGCCTGCCTGGATAGAATCAAGATGAAACTTTATGAGATCGACAACGATCAAGATACCACCAACAGCTGTCTGGATGAAATCAAGGAAGGACTATGGGAGCTACTAGGCCGACCTCACGTGACGCCAGTACCACCACCAGTAACGCCAGTACCACCAATAACGCCAGCACCGCCAATACCACCAGTAACACAAGTAACAACACCAACACCACCACCAGCACAAAATACTACAACCATTTTTTAACTTCTGGAAGCATTGAGCTATTCAGGCTAATTGTTGCTGAAAAAATGTAGCTGATTAGTGAGACAAACAGTCCGTAGAATGTAGCAAAGAATTCTCAACTATTACATAAGTGTACCGATAGCTATATCTGTGTATATTCTTACCCAACAATTTTCACAAAAAGCAGGAATGAAGGAATGACAGATGATAGCACGTATATTTATAATCAGTATTCGTATTTCACACTGTCTCATGGGAAGCCATACTATCTCACTCAGCTAATATCACACAGGAAATCCCGTGTGATATACGTATATCACATGGCTAGGCATGCATGACTCTTAGCAGCTATCCGCTGCCATGAGACAAATGAGTTAGACCATGCCTACTGGCGGGCTTTATCGCAAATACAATCAGTGATATCCAATGATCCCTTCACGTATTTGTACTGTGATAATGCCCTGGTAGGCATGGTCTAACTAATACTGAGCATTAGGAATCCTTACATTAATGAAAGTAACCAAATGTTTTTGGTAAATTGCATAACAACAGTTCTACTGTAGCAAAAAAACTAAATGTAGGTGCACAGAAACCTGTCTACAGCCTATTGGCTAATTAAACTCTGGATATACAAATAATTAGGTATGCAGAAACAAAACCTAGCAATGATTCACTATAAAAATTGAAGGAGCTACTTTACTAGCTGGAGTTACCCTCACAGTTGCACTGGTTACCTGCACACAGGCATATGGTATCAACTTATCATAATTTGTCCTCAGGAAAAAAACAAGTCTCCACCACCGCTGAAGGAGGTGCAGAACCTCCTTGAAGATACACCACCACTACCACTGGCCATAGCAATGCTGTACTACCCAATACAATATCACTACCGACAAACAGTACCAGTAACTACTAGAAACAATACACTCCAAAGGCCTAAATTATGTGTTGCACTATTATCGCTACACAATACCCTGTTATTCTGAGGGCTATTATTACAGCAGGTAAACCGCCCGCTAAAATACAACGTACAGTTTTCCAGATCCAAGAATGTCATGATTACCGTCTTATAATTCAGGTATCAAGTGACATTATATAAGACTTGCTACTTACTGCCACTCGTCCCTATCAGCCTACTGCAGTATCTTCACCATTAAAGCCAGCGTAACTGGTACCTCACTATTCAAGGAGTGTCCTTACTATTCAAGGAACATCACAGTGTAACTGGTACCTCACTATTCAAGGAGTGTCCTTACTATTCAAGGAACATCCCAGCGTAACTGGTACCTCACTATTCAAAGAGTGTCCTTACTATTCAAGGAACATCACAGTGTAACTGGTACCTCACTATTCAAGGAGTATCCTTACTATTCAAGGAACATCACAGCGGAACTGGTACCTCACTATTCAAGGAGTGTCCTTACTATTCAAGGAACATCCCAGCGTAACTGGTACCTCACTATTCAAAGAGTGTCCTTACTATTCAAGGAACATCCCAGCGTAACTGGTACCTCACTATTCAAGGAGTGTCCTTACTATTCAAGGAACATCCCAGCGTAACTGGTACCTCACTATTCAAGGAGTGTCCTTACTATTCAAGGAACATCACAGCGGAACAGGTACCTCACTATTCAAGGAGTGTCCTTACTATTCAAGGAACATCACAGCGTAACTGGTACCTCACTATTCAAGGAGTGTCCTTACTATTCAAGGAACATCACAGCGGAACAGGTACCTCACTATTCCCCAGCGTAACAGGTACTTCAATATTCAAGGAATATTTGTATCACCATTCTTCGAATAGTAAGGACACTACAGTACCAGTTATATAGAAACGTTTCACATTTTAAAACACAGCCGCCCACAGCTTGTGCGGGAGGATGTCCGAGGACAAGACAACAGGACGTGAGGAGGTGGCCCATTAATTTAGAGAGCTTGACACCGGGCCAGAGGACATCATACTGGAGGTGGCATGAGAGTTTGATACAGTATCGGGTCAGAGGACATAACATAGAGGAGGAACAGTTATGGCTATTGCTAAGAAAACAGGACAATTTTCTTTTTGCTTGCTAAGTAATTTGACTCTGGACATGTTAGGAATTAGATCCTCGCATTCTTCTTTTAACCAGTAAGCATTAAAAATTAGCTCGTCTTCTGTACTTACAATCATGTATTTTTGAAAGTGTACACTGCATCTCAATAGCCAGTAGTGAAAATGGTCAATTAGCCAAGCACCAAACCATCCATGTTTCATTTTGATTATTCATAGTGCCTGCAGAACTAGCCTCGTCCCCAGGCCACTCTCCCCCGAAGAGAGGGAGTGGCCTGCTCCACCCCCCCCCCCCCCCCCCCGAAGAGGGGGAGTGGCCTGGGGACGAGGCTACTGCAGAGCTACACCCTCGTACTCAGGCCTCCCCTCACTAAAAAAACACGGAGTTTATTTTCACAGCTATGAAACCAACAGTGAGGGGAGGCCTCCATGAGCATGAGGCTAACAGAGATATGCATCTTTGAAGCATGTGCTTTCCAGAAATGTGGAAGTGATTAGATGAGTAACGGTAACTCACTGCTCTTTCTCTCAGTCGGCTCAAACAAGGCCTCCACTGAGACAATGTCCGGCTTTGTGCTCATCCTGGTGTATGCGCATGTGTGTGTGTATGTGTATGTGTGTGTGTGCGTGTGCATGTGTTTGTGTGTATGTAAAGGCTAATTTTTATGGCTTCATCTGGGGGGGGGGGGGGATTTGCCCCCCCTTGGAAATTTCAACCCTTCAAAAATTGAATACTGCTCACTATATGCACAATCCCCCAAAATATCTTCAGACGTGCTTTTGCCCCCCTTGCATTGGGGATTTTCCTAAATGAACCCCTGATTAGTCGTGTCCCAGACCCCCCCACCATCTGGGCACACCCACACTTCCTCTATGCCCATTCACTGGTACACATATGCAAACCTTAGCAACCGGGCAGCCACAACTCACCAGGTGAAGCATCCCTGCTGCGACTTCAGAGTGAAGTTGGACCTGATTCCCGAGCTAGGCACCAGCGGGAGCAGAACTCGAGGCACGTTCAAGGTGTACTGCTTGCCAGGAGAAGGCGATGCACTGGACAGGAAGGCTACCAGGAGCGGTATCACCGAGGCTTTTAGTCGTACGTCCATCTCCGCCAAACCACACGTGGAACGGTTATTTCAATGCTAAGGGGTTAAATTTTGCTTGCTCAGCCAGTATTAAAGCTTAGGGCTTCCCCCCACCCACCAACGTCAGCGTAGGGCGAGTATGATCTGAGATGCAGTCGTTGCGTGACTTTGCTATGCGTGCGTGGCACAGCAGTCTACCTGGTAGCCAAACGGTCTCTTTCGCTTTTCTCCACCGATGAACCACCCCCAAATGTAGTCCACTTAAAAGAGAAAAACAAAAAGGCAGAAAACTGCCTGTGTCAAATTAAAGATGTTATCTGCAACAAGTGTGGTAGTGTGGTGGGGTACTACGTCACAAAGCCTTGCAGAATCTGTATGAGCTGTGAAAACAACGGACACTTTTGGCTATTTAATCCCCAGGCAATCAAGGCACGAGAAAGACCGCAGGACCGAACTACACCACCCCAACAGATCAAACAGTTAGATGATGAAATACCGAATGAACAGTGTCTGAAAGCTACTGAGCAGCAGCTAAAGACTAGATTGCAGGAAAAAGAGAGAGAGCTGCAGCAAGTAAAAAAAAAGGTAAAGGAAAAACGAGCAGAGGTGGCGCAACTGCAGCAGCAATTACAGGAAAAAGATGCCAGTATTCAGAGAATGGATTATCAGCTGTCTCACCAGCGAGAAGAGAACACTGAGCCGCATCGGAGACTTGATGCAGCCCATGCACAGCTTGAGCAGAAAGAAAGCGAACTCCAGCGACTTCACGCCAGGACAGCAGTGGCTTCTCAGGAGATCGATTTCTGGCAGATATCGCGCCAGGACCTTCAGATTAGGGAAGAGAAGGTGCTAGGGAGAGGGGCGTGGGGGTTTGTATGTGAGGGCTACTTTAGAGGCACGCGTGTTGCAGTGAAGTGTGTCTATCCTGATATTCTTTTGCCCCAAACCCGTGAGCGCATCCGTCGAGAGATCACCACCATGGCACAGGTGCGCCACCCCAACCTGGTCCTGTTCATAGCCGCAATACTGGAGGACAAGGGCGGCCCCAAGGTCATTACCGAGATCCTGGACACCAGTCTCCGCGCTGCATATGAGAAAAATCGTCTTGGAGCCAACAATTGCAAGCTGCGGATCTTTCGTGATGTGGCTGCTGCAATGAACTACTTACACAATCTACACGAGCCGATCATCCACCGTGACCTCAGCAGTGCAAACGTGCTACTGGAGGCAATGGCTGGGGGTGTATGGAAGGCTAAAGTATCAGACTTTGGGTCAGCCAATCTAGTGAGGCTGGCCACTACTCTGGGAGAGGGTGCCCTAGTCTACACGGCTCCAGAAGCCTTCCCCCTGCCACCATATTCACCCGCCCCCCGCCTTCCTCAGACACCCAAAATAGATGTGTACTCATACGGCGTGTTGCTGTGCGAAGTGGTCCTTGCGCAATTCCCAGATTCTGACAGTTTCAGTGTGATGGTGGGGCGAGTGTCTGGAGTGTGGCCGCTGATGCACGAGCTAATTGTGGACTGCATCAAATATAGCCCTGTGGAGCGGCCCAGCATGGCCGACATTCTGGGACAGCTTGATAAAAGAATTGTACAGTAGTCTTTGTGTATGATTGAATCCTCACCACGTTTCAACTTGAAGTAGCAGAGAGAGTTACATGACATTGTATGGGGCCGTCATAAACTGTACAAATGTGCCTCTGAAATAGCCATATTAATATATGTATGTGGTATTATAGGTAAGTATATTCATGGGGTTAATATAATTAAGGGTCCTACAGTTGTGAACATTATATCTACAATCTTCTACATGTATATGTATACGGTTGTGAGCGTGTAATTAAGAAATGCCAATTTGTAGTTGTGCATGAGCATTTCTACATAATATATTGTCTGCAGTTGTGAACATCAGTAGTAGCGTTTCCTGCGCATGCAGTGCACTGTGCTGTGACAAATTGCATTCCTAGGCCATATAATATTGTAGTATAACTGTAGACATTTATTTTTGCAGTGCGGCCAGGCAGACTTCGATTTTTGTATATACGACGCAAAAGCTGTGAGTGAAAAATGGCAGGATTAATAGGCTCAGAGGCGTCAGCTGTAGCTGTAGTTAATGTTGTTGGACTTTCAGTAGGTGATATGGTGACAGAAGGAGAAGGCCTACTCAACAAGGCCGTCCTGGCAGATCAGATAATTCCACACCTCAAATCTCAGGTTCTCGACAATCTAAATGCGATGAGGACAGAATTCGGAAGCGGTGTGTGCACGATGATTAGCATCGCGAATTTGACTGGCGCAGATATGAAGCTGGTTCACGTGAAAAACTTTCACGGCAGTCCCTGGAAACAGTACCCACCGCCTCCTTCAATCGGACCAGGCCAAGTTGGTGCTTTCATCCACGGGAAGGCTAAGTTAGCTACAACGGGTTCAAAAGCTGCCGTTATTTATACGGCTGAGACTGCTAGTGGGAAGACCATGTATGTACTTCTTGCCTTCGACTCGAGTTTCATCATTCACAAAGACCGTCATGTGTACACTGATGTGAAGAATGAAGATAACTGGCCAGGAATAGAGCTGCCATGGGAAACAGAAAGTAAACTGATTGGGAAAGGACAAGCTTCTGTATACCGCACTTACCCCAGATCCATGAACACACCTGATGAAGACCAACTTCAGGTGAAGGGGAGAATTGAGCAGCAATACAGCCCTCTCTGTCAGTTTCAAGTGGGATACCCTCAAAAACTTATGGCCAACAATCTGAAGCCTTTGCACTCTGCCCCACCCATTGGCAATGGCCTTGACAGGACACCGAAGAACTATATTGAAAAAGGTACTAGTGGACACTTGGAGGGGGGGATATATACTACAAAAAATGATGTAAGAGTGGGTGATGTTAGCCTCACATGGCTTTATACTTCTGGCAATAGCTTGCCTGGTTTGGCAATAGTTGTTAAGTCTTAATTAGCCTGTAGCAAGAACCATTCCATTCCGGTTCATGCACATTAAAAGGTACAACACTTTACGTGTACAGGGGATGGGGTAGTGCAAGTATGCATATCATATGACCAGCCTCGTCTCCAGGCCGTGGCTCCCAAAAACCGTTTTATGATTATCAAAGGGAAAGCCTGGGGATGAGGCTACCATTGTAACTAACCCAGTTTTCTCTCCCTCCTTTTCTCTCTCTCTTGATCACTTGCAGTGAAGGCTCTTTACGACTATGTCAAGAACAAGGATGATGAACTCACATTCACAGCAGGCACCATAATTTTTGTCCTCCAAAAAAACGACGACGGGTGGTTTAAGGGCATGACAGCAAATGGGATAACAGGCCTCTTCCCCAGCAATTACGTGGAGTTGAGCCTGCCTCCACGGCCAGCACCAGCACCTCCAGGTAAGCACGTTACTTGAATGAAGGAGTAAGTGTGACGTAGTCTTGTTTTAAAACATCCGACCACAGATCACCCTCCTCCCCCACCCCCTGGGCCTCCTCCTCAGCAAGACCCAAACTGGACACCAAAGAATTACATTGAAAAAGGTAACATCTACTTGCATTGAAAAGTCTCCAGGTACATGTACTGTATAGTTTGCACCCTTCAATCGCTACTAACCTCAGAAAGGTGGTCCGGTGACGTAGTCTTTTTTACAACATGCAGCCAAGGGTCTCCCTACTCGCCCACCCCCCGGGCCTCCTTCCACACCCCCTGGGTATCCCCCCACACCCCCTGGGCCTCCTCCCGCACCCCCTGGGCCTCCTCCCCCACCCCCTGGGCCTCCTCCAGCAATGGATTTTCCTCCTCCCGCACCCCCTGGGCCTCCTCCTCAGCAAGACCCCAAATGGACACCAAAGAACTACGGTAAGGGACATCTCCTACTTGCATTGAATAGTATCCAGATGTTACAGATACTGTATAGTTTGCACCCTTCAATAGCAAGCTACTAGCCTCGGAAAGGTGATCCAGTGACGTAGTCTTATTTTACAACATGCAGCCAAGGATCTCGCTCCTCCCGCACCCCCCGGGCCTCCTCACCTCACCTCACCCACCCCCTGGGCCTCCTCCTCAGCATGACTCTGACTGGGCGCCAAAGAACTACATTGAAAAAGGTAAAGAACATATTCTACTTGCAGTGAAAAGTATCCAGGTGTTAGCTACATGTATGTATAGTTTGCACCCTCCAATAGCTACTAGCTTTGGAATGGTGGTCCAGCTTCTCCTTACTAACTAGCTTCAGCACGAAGCCATGCTGCCACCATGCTTAAAAGAAGTTCACTGGCACAGGAGATGGGGCATATAGACTACTAATGACTTAGGAAGAACGCCACTCATCCACTTAACTGTATTTCTCTTTCTTGGTCATCTGCAGTGGAGACTCTCTATGAATACATTGCAAACAAGGATGATGAGCTCACGTTCACAGCGGGCACCATAATCTTCGTTCTGAGAAAGATGAACAACGGGTGGTCTGAGGGCATAGCAGATGGGAAGACAGGGCTCTTCCCCCACAATTACGTCAACTTTATTTCAACAGGAAACATGCCTGATAAATACACACTTGGGACAACTGGGCAGAGCTATGGTTAGTTTCCCAGTACCCTCAAGAATGTATAGCCCACTACAAGTGTATATACGGCTAAAGGAGGGATGGGCTCAGGCTAGCAGCAAGGTAGTATTTCAATGCGGAAACGATGTACATAGTACATAATACTTATCACACACCTACACTACTAACATGACGGAAGCCACTGGAAGTTCATAGGCTGAGCTGTATAGAATAGCTTGTGCTACCTGCACAGTAAAAGATCATAAGTACAGTAGCTAATCTTATTATTTTGAATATATGAATACGAAATGTAATACTCCCGGAGGCACATATGTACATTATGGAGCAAGTGACCATGGCCTGCGAATTTTAAATTCCGTGACATTCTGGCCGAATGCATGATTCCATGAATTAAGTACACATGAAAACTGTAAGTCAGCACTTTGTGAGTTCATACTGCATTTTGCTCTGCAGCAATATCTATGCATTGGTGCTACGCATAGCCTTGGATAACTATATCTCCCCCTTCCCCACCCCAGGTAACAGCAAGGCAATGTCTGAGCAGCCCAAGAGAGAATCGCAAACGTCGTCCACCGGGTCACAAGGGGGAGTCTTTAACCTCTCTGAGCTGAAGAGGCAACTGGAGAAGAGGACAGCAACAAATCAGGCATCCGGCGACCCCGACTGGGCACCGAAACGCTACATTGAAAAAGGTAAAGGAGGGATGGCTACAGTTGGCTCTGGTAAGCATATTTCAATGATTGAGGGAATAATGTGGCCCTCCCTAAATAAGCCTTGCTGGCCTCCACTCCACTTTTTCTGTAGCATGGCCAGCTGAGCAGGTCTGGCAGATCTGGCGGCTGCTGGACCAATAATGTAGCTTTTTTCCCCTTATAACTACAAATGCTATAACAGTTAATATGACTTGCAACAACATCTCTCTCTCTCTCTGTCATCTGCAGTGAAGGCTCTCTACGACTATGACAAAAGTAAGGATGATGAACTCACATTCAAAGAAGGCACCATAATTTTTGTCATCAAGAAGAACAACAACGGGTGGTTTGAGGGCATAGCAGATGGAATAACAGGGCTCCTCCCTTCCAATTACGTCAAATCTATTTCAGTAGGAGATTCAGATGAATCAGAACCAACATCTCCATTCGAATAAGAATTCTAAATTTGATTTGGACAAGCTGGCTAAGCTCCTTGGTAGCGTATAATTTAATATTCATTGTGATGTGATGTGGAATATGGTGAGCACTCTGCAATTCTGTATACATGATGACGACATCGACTGTGTTGTGTGTGTATACATATATGTGCACACATCTTTGGTTCATTTATTAACCACACAGTACTATAGTACATATTACTAGCGCTCACCATGCATATGCCCACCCCCCCTCTTCCGCAACTGTCTGCATTGGGTATATGATTGTGTATAGATATATAGAAGTCTAGTTTGTTTTGCAGTTTCAGTGTTCTTTGGAATGGTCACTCTGAAAATGACAGTTGGTTTTCCATAGCAGGTATGCTTGTTTTTGTCATTTTCAGTGTTCCTGTCAGAATGTATCCCCATTGCTCTAAAAATTGCAGTTGATTTTCCATACCAGATATGCTCATAATATTATTCAGTATTTCAGCTGGGGCAGGCAGCCATACTTATAGAGCCATTTCTCCATCCAAAAACATGACAGTTGAAAATCAATCAACTTTAGTTGCCCACGCCATTATGTAACCCGTCAAATGATAATCATTGGATATCGCAGAATATTCCACAGCGGTGCTATGGGAGAATACTGACCTTTGTGTGGTTGGTACAGTTGCATGGTACCACCGCAGATACGTACAGAGAGATACGTACAGAGAGATACGTACAGAGAGATACGTACAGAGTACGTATCTGCGGTGGTACCATGCAACTGTACCAACCACACAAAGCTTTTAAGGTCAGTATTCTCCTTTAGCACCGTACATGCATGTCTCAGAAATTAGTCAGGTAAGACAATGCAGTTAGTCATGACTCACTTAATAACAGCAAGGCTTGCTGCACCTGAACTCCCAATAACATTAGTGGGTGTGCTGAAGTTAATGAACCAGTGTAATATGTAGGTAAAAAAAAATACACAAAGTTGCTACGAAAGCCCTTCAAAACTTTATGCTCCTTCATACACAGTGCTCCCCTCACCACCCCCCCCCCCCACCCCCATTCACTGCTTCCAGCACCTATGTCCACTCCTTAACTTCTAATCAGCACACCAGAGACAAGGCAATCATTTACTTTCCAGCAGTCTTTAGATTCATGGGGCATCTCCAACAAAGTCCATTTGCCGCACACATGATTACATCATAAATAATAATATATGCATCGATAATATAAACTATGGTCAATGTTCAATACGATAGCTAAGACTAGCATATCATAAGTTTGCCAGCCAAGCCACATTAGTACGAAATACTAATCTTGTGAACAGGTGCCCCCCCCCCCCCCCCCCCTGCATGTGCCCTCCCCTAAAAATTCAGGGGTGCACATGCTCCCCCCTCATTTCTGTCGCCTATGGTGGTAAGACTGTATGCCCTCCACACTGGTTCATTAACTTCTATAGTCTCTTCCATTCCAAAGAATGTGATGTATTTGCAAGTTAATTAATCTGCCGTGGGATGGATGCATGCATGCCACAGTGGTACATTAACTTCAGTCTCTATCCTCAATTCTATTACATTCAATTCCAAAGTAATAGACCAGGATAGTGCTATCCTGTATACTGCTTACTACCTTTATATAGTATCACCCTATTGTCGCTATAGCATGTAGCTATCCTGCAACTGCATCAACCTTACAAACGTTAAAATAACCTGTAGGGAGTCACAGTGGAGCAGCCAAAGGCTGCAGGGGCAAGTGCCTGGCAATAATGCATGTGAGGTCATGATAATCATCCCCAATTATCAAAATATTATGAAGGTGTTATTTTAATTGTACTATAGGTTTTGTACATGTATTTTGTATTGAAGTTTTAGGCCAAATTTCTCAACAAAAAATCTGAAGCATGACCATTCAAGAGATAGCAAGTACAAATGAAGGGCTCAGAACCATATTACTGGCCAGGCAAGCAAAATCTTAGCTGTGGAAATTGCATGAAAAAAACATGCAAACCATATGAGCAATAATTATGACCAAATTTGGTTCTGATCAAGGCGGATGGTAGCTATAACAACCATCCTGTATGAGCACATACAGCAATTGGCAGTGGCAGCAGAACAGAGGGAGGTCAGAGAGCAGCCCAAGCCCAAGCCTAAATAGAAACAGGTGAGACCAGAATCAGGCTAGCTAGCTGCAGGATAAGAGTGAGCAGAGACAACAGTGCTAGAGGGACTATAATTATAATATTATCTATGTTTGCACAATGATTAATTATGTGTTTCTGACCCTTGTAGGTATTAGCTACTTTCTCACGCCCACTTTCAGTTTGTACCGCGCATCTCCCATCAAGGTTATGCAAATACACTCGCCGAGGCTCACCCCACAACGTTTTACATTCTCCCGGTAGTATTCATAAGGGAAGTTAGCCTAGCATCTATCGTCCAGAAAGTGCGTACTGATTGCCTACTTCCTGCCGGAGTAATACCCGCACGTGACTCCAATACCTCCTACTGAGTAATGCATATACATGCGCGTGTTCTCTACAGTGATATATACAAAGTCGACGGTCTTCGGTCATGTCTATTTCAAGAAATGTAGTGATACTGGGCAAAGACGGATCAGGGAAGAGAACCTTGGGAAACCACATTGTTGGCAGAGATGTATTCCGACGTGAAACAGCGTTGAGTACAGGGAATGTCGGTGCCCACTATAGAGAATCTATCAGAGGAGACGCGTCCTATCGCATTTTGACCCTCGATACAGGGAGCCCTCAGACTGGCTACTATAACCCTGTACCATACATTCAGCTGAAGTTTCATGAGATTCATTCGATTATCTTCACTATTCCCAAAGGTCATTACACCGACCAAACGCATCGATCTCTCATGCATGCCGTCGAAAGCCTTGACCAGCAAGCTAAGTCGATCAGCGCCCTTGTCATCACACGCTGCGAGGGAATAACGGACGAACAGCGGGAAGCTATTATTGCCGAGTTTAGAGATGATGCTCGCGGTGCACAAGTTATAGCCTTCACGCAACACGGTACACAGGCGGTGGGGTTTCCTGACATTTCCGCCTTGCCTCCCAACATAAGGCCAATCCTACAGGACGCAATTGATAGGGATGAGGAATCGATCAGGAAGCTAGTAGAACGGTGCAAAGTTCCATTGAGTGCGAAAGCCCTACAGCCATACTATAAGCCTTCGCCTTCGGCTAGTGCAGGTTTGCAGAGGCACAAGAGAACCTCTTCGGGAGCTTCACCAAAGAACCAGCAACAACGTACTCCAACCGAACCTGATCATGAACATAAAGGTATAGGCGCTTCACATTGCCAAAGACAGCAGGTCAGGGTATTTCACTGCCGAAGTCACCTGAGAGACGACTAGAGAACCAACGAACGGTAATAATAATAGGAAAGTTCGGATCAGGAAAAAGAACCTTAGCGAATCGTCTTGCGGGTCGAAAAATATTTGGAATTAGTAGTGTCGACCCGAGTGGCACTAGGAACGTCAGTGCGTTGTATGCAGAATTTCTGGAAGGAGACCCGACTTACCGTATTCTGACCGTCGACACGGAAGGCTTGCAGACTGGCCACAACAACCCTATCTTTTACTACGCGCAGAATTTTCAAACCATCAATTCGATCATCTCCAATCGCACCTCCTACTGAGTAATGCATATACATGCGCGTGTTCTCTACAGTGATATATACAAAGTCGACGGTCTTCGGTCATGTCTATTTCAAGAAATGTAGTGATACTGGGCAAAGACGGATCAGGGAAGAGAACCTTGGGAAACCACATTGTTGGCAGAGATGTATTCCGACGTGAAACAGCGTTGAGTACAGGGAATGTCGGTGCCCACTATAGAGAATCTATCAGAGGAGACGCGTCCTATCGCATTTTGACCCTCGATACAGGGAGCCCTCAGACTGGCTACTATAACCCTGTACCATACATTCAGCTGAAGTTTCATGAGATTCATTCGATTATCTTCACTATTCCCAAAGGTCATTACACCGACCAAACGCATCGATCTCTCATGCATGCCGTCGAAAGCCTTGACCAGCAAGCTAAGTCGATCAGCGCCCTTGTCATCACACGCTGCGAGGGAATAACGGACGAACAGCGGGAAGCTATTATTGCCGAGTTTAGAGATGATGCTCGCGGTGCACAAGTTATAGCCTTCACGCAACACGGTACACAGGCGGTGGGGTTTCCTGACATTTCCGCCTTGCCTCCCAACATAAGGCCAATCCTACAGGACGCAATTGATAGGGATGAGGAATCGATCAGGAAGCTAGTAGAACGGTGCAAAGTTCCATTGAGTGCGAAAGCCCTACAGCCATACTATAAGCCTTCGCCTTCGGCTAGTGCAGGTTTGCAGAGGCACAAGAGAACCTCTTCGGGAGCTTCACCAAAGAACCAGCAACAACGTACTCCAACCGAACCTGATCATGAACATAAAGGTATAGGCGCTTCACAGCCAAAGACAGCAGGTCAGGGTATTTCACTGCCGAAGTCACCTGAGAGACGACTAGAGAACCAACGAACGGTAATAATAATAGGAAAGTTCGGATCAGGAAAAAGAACCTTAGCGAATCGTCTTGCGGGTCGAAAAATATTTGGAATTAGTAGTGTCGACCCGAGTGGCACTAGGAACGTCAGTGCGTTGTATGCAGAATTTCTGGAAGGAGACCCGACTTACCGTATTCTGACCGTCGACACGGAAGGCTTGCAGACTGGCCACAACAACCCTATCTTTTACTACGCGCAGAATTTTCAAACCATCAATTCGATCATCTTCGTTATTCCCAAAGGTCGCTACACTATCGAAAGTCATGGATCACTGATGCATGCTGTGCGTAGCTTCCGCCCCCGGGGAGCGCTAATTAGCGCCCTAGTTATCACACACTGTGAGGGAATGGCGGAGCAGGAACGGTTGGATACCATTGCCGAGTTTAGGGCTAGCAATTCCTGCGCCCCTATTGCAGCATTCATGCAGAAAGGGATATACACGGTGGGTTTTCCCGACACCATACTTCCCGAGGTGAGAGAAATTATGGAGGACAAAATGGTTGAAGACACAGAAAGTATCAAAACATTAGTGGGGAGATGTGAAACTCCATCCAATCTATTAACGTTACAGTTGCGCATGTGCACCCCGTGGTCTTTTTCACAAACAGCTTCCTTGTCAAATGTACCCTTCCTGCTTTAACAATCAAGTCCTCGAGGGCTTTTTTATCCTGCTCCATTTGTCGTTTATAAATTGCCTGGTGCTGTGGCTCATATGTGTTCAGAGGGGGAAACCCCACGGGATATATTATAATTAATGTACTGATTTGATAATACGTTCAACATTTTAAATTTTAACAGACACCATAAGGACAAGCGAATGAAATATGGTTAGTGGAAGTAATTTAATTTAATAGACACTATTATAGCAAATAAATTAATCCCAGCCCCAGTTCAGTCAACCGTTAAGGTCTTGCCAAACCAGCAGGGGGCCTCCATCAAAAGTGAACTTTGTGCGGTTGTTTCACCTCACTTTCTTTACTGCGACACATCTTATGCCCCAGCTTCATGGCCTGGGAAGTAAATAATCTGGGTATTGATAAGTAATAGGTTGTTGGGTTTGTAGCTAGGTGGTGTAAATTTAGAATGGGATAGGAGGTGGAGTAAGCTTATAATATACTAGGAATTAGACTAATAGCCAATTATGCATGGATTTTCATGTCTCGTTTTGCAGCAAAGTTTATTGCACCTGAAGTTCCAATAATATCCTGAAGTCAATGGACCAGTGCAGGGGGTGTACTGAAGCTGACACTTAGCCCGCTTAGCCGATCCCGAAACGCGTATGCGTTTTGGTAGGGATTTTAATGATATTCAAAGTGATTATAGAGGAAGTAATTTTTTTTGGCCGCCGCTAGAGGACCGACAGGAAGTGCATACATTCACATACTGTAGCCTGCCCGGGCGAATTTTTTTGGAATAATAATTATTATATTAAAATTGAAAGACTCTGTACGTCAACGATTAGAAGTTAATGAACCATGCAGTGTGGATGGTGTACATTTGTGCCACATAGCTAAGTCCAAAATGATGGAACAGATGGTGTACACATGTTTCATACTGCTTACTATTGGCTTTAGTGAGTAGCCAGCTCTAAACACAACGGTTAACTCCTAACGCCTAACCAAATACTAAATCATCGGACTGCCGGACCAATAGCAAGTACGCTTAGCCACATAGTAGCTAATAGTCTAATCAGTGACCAATGCATTCATGATAAATGTGACACCCAATTAATAGAATAAGTGAGCATACAGATATTATTAATAAGTTCATGAGGCCAAAATGTTAGACTAATTACATGTAAAAGTGTTATTTTAAAAACTGGTCATAGTTTTTTTCTCCATCCAATCTATTAACGTTACAGTATGGCGCATGTGCACCCCGTGGTCTTTTTCACAAACAGCTTCCTTGTCAAATGTACCCTTCCTGCTTTAACAATCAAGTCCTCGAGGGCTTTTTTATCCTGCTCCATTTGTCGTTTATAAATTGCCTGGTGCTGTGGCTCATATGTGTTCAGAGGGGGAAACCCCACGGGATATATTCCCATTTTCATTTCATCTGCGATCGGCTTTGTATATTCGTTGGCTTGAAATTCTTTGATTAAGTCTTCCCGGGCTCGAGGGCTGTCGTTTTCACAATGGGTGATAGCGAGGGCAGAAATATGTGAGATGTCGGGATCAAATCTATTCCTAATGTAGGAAAATGTATCCCGTTCTTCGGCAGTGAAGCGGCCTTTCTTGAAGACGAAGAGGATGAGATTGATTCCATCGATGGAATCTTTGAAAAATGTCTCGATCTTGTCAAATATGGAATCCTGATCTGCAATACAGTTACCAAAGAGTCCAACCGTGTCGATCACTGTCACTCGATACAGTACGTTTTCCCGTGTGAACTCCGTCGCTTCGAATTTGACTTCGGGAGTTACGCTCTGACTCAGAACCTTTGTCGATACCTCAAACGGTCGGTCGCTGTGCGACAGCGGGTCGTGCCCGATGAGATAATTGGCGATAGTGGACTTACCCGCATCACTCTTGCCCATAACTACCACGGATCTTTTCCGGACTATTTGGCCTGCCATTTTGTTTCTAAGTAGGTCAACTTAGCCCGCTTAGCCGATCCCGAAACGCGTATGCGTTTTGGTAGGGATTTTAATGATATTCAAAGTGATTATAGAGGAAGTAATTTTTTTGGGCCGCCGCTAGAGGACCGACAGGAAGTGCATACATTCACATACTGTAGCCTGCCCGGATGCACCTATAATCACCTTGGCTTCACCTTCAGTGATTATATACGTAGCATCCTGCCTTAGAGCATGCAATATTAATAACTAGCAGATTCCATTGCCAGAAATAACCAGCTAGCACATGAAGTAACAAAGAATCTTACACAAACCAGTAAAATGAATATGTAAAGACTGACGTTAGAATTATTTGACATTGCGTGTGTGTGTAGTGTGATATATAAAATTGTATAACCTACTGCATGCATAGAAGAAACAAGTGCAGTAGCTATGATAATCCAGTTTTTAGCAATTCAGAGAACAATACAATTATTGCTTTGCTTTTCTTTAGCCCGCTTCTCTATATTGTCAATAGCTGATTCTCTAATAAATTCTTTGTGGGTATCTAGTCCTAGGCTTTCCGCACTCACTGGAACTTCGCACTGTTCCACTAGTTTCTTGATGGCTTCCTCATCCTTATCGATTGTGTCCTGTAGGATTGATTTTATGGTGGGAGGCAAAGTAGACATGTCAGGAAATCCTACCGTGTGTATCGAGCCATGCATGAAGGCTACGACTTGCGAGCTGCGAGTGTCATCTCTAAACTCAGCAATAATAGCTTCCCTCTGTTCGTCTGTCATTCCCTCGCAGTGTGTGATGACAAGGGCACTGACCGACTTCAATTTCTGGTGAAGACTTTCGACAGCATGCATGAGAGACCTATGACTTTCATCGGTGTAGCGACCGTGAGGAATAGCGAAGATGATGGAATGAATCTCCTGAAACATCTTCTGAATGTCCGGTATTGGGTTATAGTAGCCAGTCTGAAGGCTCTCTGTGTCGACAGTCAAAATGCGATAGAATGTGTGTCCTATCCTAGCTTCACCATAGTGGGCACCGGCGTTTCCTGTACCCAAGGCAGTTTCACGTTGGAATATATCTCTGCCAACGATGCGGTTTCCCAAGGTTCTTTTCCCTGATCCGACCTTGCCCAGTATCACTACGTTTCTTGAAGGAGACAGGCTTTTTGTGCTCAGTGGAACTTCACACTGCTCCACTAGTTTCCTGATGGCTTCCTCATCCCTTTCGATTACGTCCTGTAGGAATGGTTTTCCATCAGGAGCCAAGGTTGGAAGGTCAGGCATTCCCACCACCTCCTCATCCCTTTCGATTACGTCCTGTAGGATAGGTTTTCCATCAGGAGCCAAGGTTGGAAGGTCAGGAAATCCCACCGTGTGTATTCCATGGTGCATGAAGGCTGCAACTTGCGAACTGCGAGCATCATCTCTAAACTCGGCAATAATAGCTTCCCGCTTTTCATCTGTCATTCTCTCACAGTGTGTGATGACAAGGGCACTGACCGATTTCGCTCGCCGGTGAAAACTTTTGATAGCATGCATGAGAGACTCATGATTTTCATCGGGGTTGCAACCATGGGGAATAGTGAAGATGATTGAATGAATTTCCTGAAACTTCTGCTCAATGTCTGGTATAGGGTTTTTGTAGCCTGGCTGAAGACTCTCTGTGTCGACGGTCAAAATGCGACAGAATGTGCATCCTATCCTAGCTAGCGCTTCACCATAGTGGGCATCGACATTCCCTGTACCCAAGGCAGTTTCATGGTGGAATATATCTTTGCCAACAATGCGGTTTCCCAAGGTTCTCTTCCCTGATCCGACCTTGCCCAGTATCACCACGTTTTTTGAAATAGATAGGCTTTTCGTGTTCAGTGGTTTCTCGCACCTTTTCACTAGTTTCCTGATGGCTTCCTCATCCCTATCGATTGCGTTCTGTAGGATTCCGTCGGGAGGCATGGCGGAGAGGTCAGGAAATCCCACCGCGTATGTCCCGTTTTGCATGAAGGCTACAACTTGCGAACCGCGAGCGTCGTCTCTAAACTTGGTGATAATAGCTTCCCGCTCTTGGTCGGTCATTCTCTCGCAGTGCGTGATGACTAGGGCGCTGATCGACTTCGCTTGCTGGTGAAGACATTTGACAGCATGCATGAGAGACCCATGACTTTCGTCGGTGTAGCGACCGTGGGAAATAGCGAAGATGATCGAGTGAATCTGCTGAAACTTGTGCTGAATGTATGGAACAGGGTTATTGCAGGCAGTCTGAAGGCTCCCTGTATCGACGGTCAAAATGCGATAGAATGTATCTCTGGTCTTAATTTCTCTATAGTGGACACCTGTACCCAAGGCAGTTTCATGTTGAAATATATCTCCACCGACAATGTAGTTTCCCAAGGTTCTCTTCCCAGATCCGTCGTGGCCCAGTATCGCTATATTTCTTGAAATAGACATAATCGATGATTGTCGACTTTGACCACCCGCACGCATGTAGCTACGCTTAATAGCATCACAGATTGTGTAATTATGTGAGTAATAGAGTCTAGTCTCGTGTCTGCGTCAGGATCACGTGGTCGAAATGGGGACCCGGGAACCCAATTTTTAGAGGGACCCCGAAATTTGATCCATTTATCCAGTCGTGGAGGTGGCTATGACCGATTTCGCTCGCCGGTGAAAACTTTTGATAGCATGCATGAGAGACTCATGATTTTCATCGGGGTTGCAACCATGGGGAATAGTGAAGATGATTGAATGAATTTCCTGAAACTTCTGCTCAATGTCTGGTATAGGGTTTTTGTAGCCTGGCTGAAGACTCTCTGTGTCGACGGTCAAAATGCGACAGAATGTGCATCCTATCCTAGCTAGCGCTTCACCATAGTGGGCATCGACATTCCCTGTACCCAAGGCAGTTTCATGGTGGAATATATCTTTGCCAACAATGCGGTTTCCCAAGGTTCTCTTCCCTGATCCGACCTTGCCCAGTATCACCACGTTTTTTGAAATAGATAGGCTTTTCGTGTTCAGTGGTTTCTCGCACCTTTTCACTAGTTTCCTGATGGCTTCCTCATCCCTATCGATTGCGTTCTGTAGGATTCCGTCGGGAGGCATGGCGGAGAGGTCAGGAAATCCCACCGCGTATGTCCCGTTTTGCATGAAGGCTACAACTTGCGAACCGCGAGCGTCGTCTCTAAACTTGGTGATAATAGCTTCCCGCTCTTGGTCGGTCATTCTCTCGCAGTGCGTGATGACTAGGGCGCTGATCGACTTCGCTTGCTGGTGAAGACATTTGACAGCATGCATGAGAGACCCATGACTTTCGTCGGTGTAGCGACCGTGGGAAATAGCGAAGATGATCGAGTGAATCTGCTGAAACTTGTGCTGAATGTATGGAACAGGGTTATTGCAGGCAGTTTGAAGGCTCCCTGTATCGACGGTCAAAATGCGATAGAATGTATCTCTGGTCTTAATTTCTCTATAGTGGACACCTGTACCCAAGGCAGTTTCATGTTGAAATATATCTCCACCGACAATGTAGTTTCCCAAGGTTCTCTTCCCAGATCCGTCGTGGCCCAGTATCGCTATATTTCTTGAAATAGACATAATCGATGATTGTCGACTTTGACCACCCGCACGCATGTAGCTACGCTTAATAGCATCACAGATTGTGTAATTATGTGAGTAATAGAGTCTAGTCTCGTGTCTGCGTCAGGATCACGAGAGTGCCGTGGTCGAAATGGGGACCCGGGAACCCAATTTTTAGAGGGACCCCGAAATTTGATGACAACGGCAATACTTTATAAGCTGTAGCTCTGTACATGTTGGCACTGAAACAAGCTAAAAGCTAGCTACATCTTTTTGTAGCTACCAGACTCTCTCATTGTATGGGAGAACCCAATCAGACCATTTATCCAGCCGTGGAGGTGGCTATAAATGCCAGAATATCAAACTCAATTCTGCTTGTCATGTACACACTAAACATTCTACCATTTCTACCCTTGTGTTAGCCACTATTATAACTTTATTCCTATAGCTATGTCGGAGCTTGGCAAAGTCTTTTTAAAGCACTCTAAATTAACAGCTAGTATAATATTATTTCAACCCTTGTAAGTATGATGCAGCTGCAAGGTACATGCACCTATATAGCGATAATCAGGTAAAGCCATGCAGTAAGCAGTATGGGACAGATGTGTCCACCACCCTGGTCCATTACTGTGGAATGTAATAGAATTCAGGAAATAGACCACATGACATTTTGAGCCGTTTTAATTCTCATGCATCCCCAAAAGGTATAATCAAATTCAGGCCCGCTGCACTGGTGAAACCAGTAAAGCAATGTGGACAGGTGCATGTGCACTGCATTTGGAATAGAGGAAAGAGACTACATGACTTTCTGAAGTTAATGAACCAGTACTAGTTGTGGTGGCCATGCATGCATCCCACAGCAGATTAATTATAACCTGCTCACTACAAATGCATGCATACGTCACTGTAAGAAAAGAATTGTCATCTTGACTATAGTTGTCTGTTATTTAGTTGTAGATGATAACACATTACATGCATGGACACAGCTAATTGCTAAGATGGTATGAGTATGTGGAGGGAGTTGGTCAAGAATGCGGAAAACACATTAAAACAGTCGTCACTCCCAGCCAGGCATCAGCTATGCTAACTCATCTGCATCAGAACTAATAAGCATAACCATATTGCTAGGCTACCATTTTAATGCATGAGTAAGCTAATGTGCTGTTGAGGGCATATACTGACAATCGTTACTTATGCCTTAGAGAAAGTTGCCTTCTTTATTACATTAGAGTGTTTACTCTACCAACACGAGCAGCAGGAATGATCCAAATGAAAAAAGGTATTCTCGTAATATATGTACTTTTAGGGCTTATTTTTTCCAGTGTGGAGGGCATACATTATTGCCACTGGTTCATTAACTTCAGTACACCCACTACACTGGTTCGTTAATTTCAGAATGTTATTGGGACTTTTAGGTGCAGTAAAGGTTGCTGCTATAATTGAAGCAAGATAAACTACATTGTACATGCCTGATTAATTTCTGTGACAAGCACACACACACAGCTAGCTACCTTACCAGGCTTTTAAAAAACTAGTTTTGTGATCAGACCATGGTCCATCCCATCACCAAATGATCTGGTAGGCCAAGTCCGTTTCCTTTAATCACCCATGCGTGGATTTGGCATACTAGTGGATTGATGAGTGCACTGCCAAATTAACTCCGCCAATGTTTTGCATGATATCATGTAATTTTGTTGGATTGGATTTGGATTTGGAAAGTCAATCTTTAATCATGTCTAGTTTAAGAAGCGTAGTGATACTGCAAGGTACATGCACCTATATAGCGATAATCAGGTAAAGCCATGCAGTAAGCAGTATGGGACAGATGTGTCCACCACCCTGGTCCATTACTGTGGAATGTAATAGAATTCAGGAAATAGACCACATGACATTTTGAGCCGTTTTAATTCTCATGCATCCCCAAAAGGTATAATCAAATTCAGGCCCGCTGCACTGGTGAAACCAGTAAAGCAATGTGGACAGGTGCATGTGCACTGCATTTGGAATAGAGGAAAGAGACTGCATGACATTCCAAAGTTAATGAATCGGTTGTGATTGTCATGCATCCACCCCATACTTCAAACTCACCCACTATGCTGGTTCATTAACGTCAGAATGTTAAAGCCATTAAGCAATTTGGACAGATGCATATACACTGCACTTGGAATGTAATTGAATTGAGGAAAGAGACTAATGACATTCTGAAGTTAATGAACCACTGTGGCATGCCTCCATCCCACGGCAGATTAATTAACTTACTTGTTATAAATGAGCATGGGCAGACACACACACACACACACACACCACATTGTAGTTAATGAACCAGTGTGGAGGGCATATACTGACAATCGTTACTTATGCCTTAGAGAAAGTTGCCTTCTTTATTACATTAGAGTGTTTACTCTACCAACACGAGCAGCAGGAATGATCCAAATGAAAAAAGGTATTCTCGTAATATATGTACTTTTAGGGCTTATTTTTTCCAGTGTGGAGGGCATACATTATTGCCACTGGTTCATTAACTTCAGTACACCCACTACACTGGTTCGTTAATTTCAGAATGTTATTGGGACTTTTAGGTGCAGTAAAGGTTGCTGCTATAATTGAAGCAAGATAAACTACATTGTACATGCCTGATTAATTTCTGTGACAAGCACACACACACACACACACACACACACACACAAAGTGGATAAAGTTATAGACTAGCTACACTGTGGGCATAGGCCATTCCCAGGTTCCTCCCCATGCGTGGATTTGGCATACTAGTGGATTGATGAGTGCACTGCCAAATTAACTCCGCCAATGTTTTGCATGATATCATGTAATTTTGTTGGATTGGATTTGGATTTGGAAAGTCAATCTTTAATCATGTCTAGTTTAAGAAGCGTAGTGATACTGGGCAAGGTCGGATCAGGGAAGAGAACCTTGGGAAACCACTCAACAATACATAGTTCTAGTGGGGCTAGAATGAACCATGGGGGATATGAATCAAGTGTTACAGTGGGGGAGCTGTGGCATTCATGCTTGTGCGTTATTTTGTAAATCTGCTAGCTACATGTAATGCTCACATCTTGTAAACAAAATGGGCTGCAGTCTTCTAGCCTGTTTTCACATTAGCTCAAAGTTAGTATTTACACTTTTATCAAGAATCTCACCATTGGTTTGCAGATATGGTGGGTGAGTGTCAATAGGCTAAAATTTAATATTGCTGCACATGCCTATTTAAGTTCAAAGTTCAGCTATATAGGTCATTGAATATTGTCATTCCTCTTCTGTGGGAAGTGGTATCATGGAGTACAGTAGTTCGCGGGAATAAATATTCTTTACCACTACCTTGTCACATGTGATTATCACTATCAATCAATGTTCAACACCAGAGTTTATTATGTGACTGTAATTACTTCATGTAGCTACATTGAACTAAGAAGGATATATGGATACTTAAATGTACTTGTATGATTGTATCTATATAGGTCTCGGTATGTAGCTAGCTTACTGAGTGCCATTCATATTGCCAAAGAAGCAAGAGGTGAAGTAGTCTAAGAAGTGTAAACGTCTATCAGAAGCAACTATTGCAGGAGCTTGAAGATATGCTTGAAGTATCTGCTGTGAACACTTGAACATCTATGCAGCAATGATGCTGTGCATTGCTGTGTATCAATTCTTTCTTTCAGTTCTGAGACCCAAGCACTGCAATTTGTAACGTGCGGTTATTGATTGTGTGAGCAACTAGTCTCGTGACCAGACCTTGGCTCCTCCCCTCGCCGGGTCGAGCGTATATTTCGCGTAGGTCTGGGCACGAGCAACTGGGTACGAGAGTAATGATCAGCATACTTGCGCGACAGTGATACAAAGTCGACGATGTTTGGCCATGTTCATTTCAAGAAACGTAGTGATACTGGGCAAGGTCGGATCAGGGAAGAGAACCTTGGGAAATCACATTGTTGGCAGAGATGTATTCGAACGTCAAACTACCTTGGGTAAAGGGAATGTTGGTGGCCTCTATGGGGAAGTTAAGAGAGGAGATACGTTCTATCGCATTTTGACCGTCGATACAGGGAGCCTTCGGACTGGCTACGATAACCCTGTACTATATATTCAGCATAAGTTTCAGGAGATCAATTTGATCATCTTCGTTGTTCCCCACGGTCGTAACACCGACGAATGTCATGGTTCGCTCACGCATGCTGTCGAAAGTCTTACCCAGCAAGCGAAGCCAGTCAGCACCCTTGTCATCACACACTGCGAGGAGATGACGGACGAACAGCGCGAAGCGATTATTGCCGAGTTTAGAGACAATGCTCGCAGTTCGCAAGTTTTAGACTTCGTGCACGGGATACACGCGGTGGGATTTCCTCCCAATGTAAATCCAATCCTACAGGACGCAATCTGTAGGGATGAGGAAGCTATCAGGAAACTAGTGGGACGGTGCAAAGTTCCACTGAGTGCGAAAAGGCTCCCAAGACTAGGCACCAAACAATCATTCTTAGACTTTAGGTTTTCAGCCGCTGCAGCTTTGCAGACATCCGAGAGACAACTAGAGAGCCAAAGTCGATCTTTAATCTTGTCTAGTTCAAGAAACATAGTGATACTGGGCAAGGTCGGGTCAGGGAAGAGAACCTTGGGAAATCACATTGTTGGTAGAGATATATTCCAACTTGGAACTGCTTTGAGTACAGGGAATGTCGGTGCCCACTATGGAGAAGTTAGGATCGGAGACACATTCTATCGCATTTTGACCGTCGACACAGAGAGCCTTCAGACTGGTTACAATAACCCTATACCGGACATCCAGCAGAAGTTTCAGGAAATTCATTCCATCATCTTCGCTATTCCCCATGGTCGCTACACTGACGAAAGTCACTGGTCTCTCATGCATGCTGTCGAAAGTCTTCACCACCAAGCAAAGTCGGTTAGCGCCCTTGTCATCACACACTGTGAGGGAATGACAGACGAGCAGCGGGAAGCTATTATTGCTGAATTTAGAGCCGATGCTCGTAGTTCACAAGTTGTAGCTTTTGTGCAACACGGGACACACATGGTGGGATTTCCTGACCTTTCCACCTTGCCTCCCACCGTAAAGGCAATCCTACAAAACGCAATCGATAGGGACGAGGAAGCCATCAGGAAACTAGTTGAACGGTGCAAAGTTCCACTGAGTGTGAAAAGCCTCCCAGGAATAGGCACCCAACAACCCTTCGATAGGCCTTCGGCTACTAAAGCTATGGAGAGGCAGGCTAGGAGACTTTGGCCTAAGGGCATTTGAATCAACTGAAGAACGCAATCGCTTATCTATACAGCCTGATCCTGCATGACCTAACCTAACCCTAAGCCTATGCCTGATTGTGTTCTTCAGTCAATTTATGTAAACTGGTATGATACTATACACTTAGTCTATTGTCATGATCGTCGTTACAGTATCCTCTTATTTTCTTTATTTTATAGGCTAAGCTAACATCAGTCTATACCTGTTGACTAATCTGAGTGAGCCCTACAGAATAGTCATGTCAATGCTGCATTTTCACTGTTACAGTATTATCATCTTCACCGTCATTATCGTAGCTACGTACATTGTGATGTATATGTTCACCTATAATTTAACATATTTAATTTATTGCAATCCATTTTCTCACGTCATTGTTCCGCATATATATAGCTATTATGCAGAATCTAATTTAGTAAAAACAGAATCAGATATCGATACATACTAGGCTTTATGCACATGTATGGACCTCCTCTGAACCGACAGCAAGTATTTTGTAGTACACAAGTCAGTGAATTAATAATCAACATTGCAGGACCATTTATTGTCATGCATCAGTCTACAATCTCCGCTAGCTCTTATCTTCAGAAAAACAGCCTCATACATATAATATGTAAATAGCATGTATACTCTAAAAGTAGAAGAGTGAGCTACTAACATACCTTGGATAAATGTTAGTAATACGTGCTCAGTTGTATAGCCACATAATAAAATGAATAGCTAATTTAAAAGAGACTGACATTACAAAACCAGGAGAAAGAGGATACGATTATGACAATAATTTGATACTAACATCGTGTGTGCAATTATGAAACACATGCTGATGCATGCATGGCGTAGCTACTAAAGAGTGCAGGTGCAGTGTATTACATCACTCTTTAGCAATTCAGAGAATATTACAATTATTAGTTACAAATTGCCTTAGGCCGAAGCCGTCTCCGACAGATTCTCTAGCCTGCTTCTCTAAACATTCAGTAGGTGAAGGCCTACGAAATGGTTGTTGGAAACCTAAATTAAATCCTGGGAGGCTTTTCGTGCTCAGTGGAAGTTCACACCGTTCCACTAGTTTCCTGATGGCTTTCTCATCCCTATCGATTGCGTTCTGTAGGATTGGTTTTACCTCGGGAGGCAAGGTGGAAATGTCAGGAAATCCCACAGCGATTGTCCCGTGTTTCATGAAGGCTATAACTTGCAAACTGCGAGTGTCTTCTCTAAACTCAGCAATAATAGCTTCTCTCTGTTCGTCTGTCATTCCCTCGCAGTGTGTGATGACAAGGGCGCTAACCGACTTCGCTTGGTGGTGAAGACTTTCGACAGCATGCATGAGAGACCAGTGACTTTCATCAGTGTAGCGACCGTGAGGAATAGCGAAGATGATGGAATGAATTTCCTGAAACTTCTGCTGAATGTCCGGTATAGGGTTATTGTAGCTAGTCTGAAGGCTCTCTGTGTCGGCGGTTAAAATGCGATAAATTGTGTTTCCTATCGTAACTTCTCTATAGTGGACGCCGACATTTCTTGTACCCAAAGCAGAGTCACGTTGGAATATATTTTTGCCAACGATGTGGTTTCCCAAGGTTCTCTTCCCTGATCCAGCCTTGCCCAGTATCACTACGTTTCTTGATGGTCGACTCTGGTTCTCTAGTTGTCTCTCAGGTGTATTTGGCCGTGGAATACCTTGACCTGGTGTCTTCGAGTGTGAATTGGCACCTGTTAGACCTTTATGTGCGGGCTGTGGAACACCTAGGCCTACATTCACGGAATCTACTAATGGCTGCCTCTGCAAAGCTGCCAGTTTCTTCGGCTGTGAAGCACCTAGGCCTACATTCACGGGTGTCTTTGGAGCTGGAAATGTTGGACCAACATCTGCTAATGGCTGCCTCTGTAAAGCTGTTACAGTAGTATCCGAAGGCCTAGGCCTGGGCCTGCTATAGCCTGGTGGTTTCTCAGGTGTCCTTGGTCTGAGTGGAATACCTTGACCTGGTATCTTTGGTTGTGAAGCACTTTTAGCTTCATGCATAGGTTTCCTTGTCTGTGGAACACCTAGGCCTGCATTCACGGCTGTCTTCACCGTTGGTTCCCATTCTAGATCTATTAACGGGCGTTCATGATCAGGTTCGGTTACACTACGTTGTTGTTTTGGTTGTTGGATATCGAGGCTTTTCGTGCTCACCGCAACTTCGCACTGCTTGACTAGCTGTCTAATGACTTCCTCATCCCTGCAGGTTTCGTCCTGTGGGATTGATTTCACGCTAGGATACCCCACCGCGTATGTCCCGCGCTGCATGAAATCGACAACTTCCTTGCTGCGAACGGCAATAATAGGTTCCCTCTGGGCGTCTGATAATCCATCGCAGTGTGTGATGACCAGGGCGCTGACTGACTTCGCTTGCTGTTGAAAGCTTCCGACAGCACGCATGAGCGACCCATGACTTTCGTTGGTGTATTGACCGTGGGGGATAGTGAAGATAATCAAATGGATCTCCTGAAATGCCTTCTTGATGTATGGCACGGGATCATTATAGTCAGTCTGATGGTTCTCTGTATCAATGGTCAAAATACGATAGGTTTCTCCCAGACTACGACCTTCTCCATAGTAGACACCGACATTCCCTGTATCCAGGGGTTTGAATATATCCCCGCCAACAATGCGGTTTCCCAAGGTTCTCTTCCCTGACCGGACCTTGCCCAGTATCACTACGTTTCTTGAAATCATCTGAGACATGACCAAAGACCGTCAACTTTGTGATTACAAGTATGCTTAGCAACTTCCAGTAAGATATAGCTATATAATTTAGATACAACACTTGAATGGGTGATGCAGTTATAAGATACATGCACCTATATATTGCGCCAGTAAACATTAGTATACCAAAAGAGACTAACGACATTCTGAAGTTAATGAACCGCTGTGGCATGCCTCCATCCCACGGCAGATTAATTTAATTTGCAGGACAGATTGAATTTTGGAATTGAGGAAAGAGACTACATGACATGCTGAAGTTAACGAAGCGCAAGTGTCCATCCCACGGCAGGTTAATTAACTTGCCACGTTCGATATAGTTTAACGCTTGCTTTTGAGACTCGTACTGTAATGGCACGAGACTACTCGTATTCCACAGTGTTTATCCATTAATTACTTACATTAGTGTAATTACATTCATCACACGTTTTTCGAACTCTACACTGTTAAAAAAGGGGTGCTAGACTAGCACCTTTAGGGGTGCTCGCTCGCCTGCTTCAGAATAGCACCCCTAGGGTGCTACGTAAGGGTGCTTGACTAGCACCTCTAGGGTGCTATGCAAGGGTGCTTGACTAGCACCACCAAGGTGATATGAAAGGGTGCCTAACAAGCACCTCCAAGGGTGCTGCATTCTTTAAAGGGTGTTACATAAGGGTGCTATACAGCTTAACCCCCAGATCTTATATAAATGCACATAATGTCATCAGGTTTGTAGATAAATAGCATATTATACAATGTACACAGTATAAGGATGATGTGATAGTACAAAAGAAAATGATGGCTTACTGCAGGGCATCTAAAGATGAAAGCAAACGAGTGACAACTGGCGGTACGGGCTGGCTGTCTTTCAGCTTCAATACAAAATGCTGAAGGAAAATAAATGCTGCATATAGTGGCCTAGGATATTCTATGTTAAATGTAAAATACGCACTGATTAGTGCCGTCACAGCATCTATAAATTCTTCACTGTCGTCAAGAACCAGCCGTTCGACAACAACGAAGTACTGGATGCTACTGTCTCCAATCACTACAGCGATGTACGGAAAGTTCTGTGACACCTTCTTTACCTCTTCATCAAGGTCACAATGCATCTAAAGTGCAGGAAATAATACTAATTATTATGACTATACTGTAAAGCAGCCCACATCCTAATTACTGTGTAATGTAAATCCAGTACAAATTCCTGTAAACACACATGTATACATGTAAACGTTACACTGTTCAAAAGCCCCTGCAGCTACGGTATGGCAACAGCTGTTTTCCCTCACAAACACAGCGCAGCATGTTCTACTGAGACACTAATTAAATGCGTAGGTAAAATAACTTCTAATAGGGACATCCTCCCCGGAAAATTAATTTCTAGGCTGCAGCGGGAGAGGTAACCCATGCAGTCATAAACATAATATACAACGTAGTAATTACTTACAGGGAATCTGTATACCAGCCGCATTTTCCCCTTTGGAGCCAGAAGATACGAGAGTTGTTCTAGCATATGCAGAGACAGTCCTTCGCCACTTGCAGCCTCCCCTGAGTCATCTGTACATGAAAAACAAAGGTGTCATTTTGGGGGGGCATGTGAGGTAGGCCCTTGGAAACTTTGCCCTCCTTACACAAGGCAAAGTCGAAGTGTCATTTAATACAGGCATGCCCCCCCCCCCACGATTTCACTGGAGACTTAATATGTACTCTATATACGGAAACATACCACTGGCCAAACTCTCTGCCTCAGACTTCTGGAATGCCAGCAGTTCTTTCAGTTTGGAGCTGTTTCTGGCCTCAAGGATAGAGAGCTGCTGTATCTTCGACTCAAAAGACTGCCAAGCATCACTCGCATTCTGTAGGTCGAACTCAACATCAGAGTCAGCAATAGCCTCCAGTTCCCTGTGCAACTGTAGGGGTAGACATAATTACATGCCTAGAATGTATGCCAGAAATACAAAGTCAGTATCCATGCAACTGGTGGAATGCCATCTTAAACACATGCTGTGACCCTGGGGCCAAAAGTAGAAACATAGCTCACGCAGATTTGATCACCACACTGCAATATTACTTGTCTCACTCTAAGATGCTCGGCAATAATACGCATGCATGGCAGGATTAGAGAAAACTTACGTATTTCACTTGCTTGATTGGTGGAAAGACTTTTATGACTTCTGTGACTGGAGGTGAATCAGACAGCACCCAGTGTCTCCTGCCAGCAAACGTTTCCTTCATCAGCTTTCCGGCTTGGCTTCTCTTTGTCGAACTCCTCACTCAGGCACTGAATGTTGCTTTCATAGTCTACACTGGCAACATCCTCTCCAACAGATGAACCAGCTCTTTGGATGCGTCGGGTTGCTTTCTTTGCTGGATTTCCTGCCCGACTTCCTTCTGGATCCTATATACAGTAGAGGATTAAAAATGTGTGCATAGTGAGTGTGTTAAAGAAGTTATTTTACCAGAACAGTTGCCCATAAATTTCATGGATAGTGCAATTTGCATAAAGCACAAGGCATAAGTTAGCCTTGTTCCCAGGCTCTTGTGGAGAAGGAGAATAGAGCCTGGCACACACTTTTCGTGCATGCACAAGAATTTACAGAAAAGCGTCAGTAAAATATCCGTGAACGATCTCCGCCACGTGGCAAGGAGTAGTACAGAGACAGTGTACATGTATAGAAAACGAAAGACCTAGAAACTACTTACATACCCAGAAATCCTGGAGGAACTGAGCATGCACAAACGGTGTGTACCAGGCTCACTCTCCTCCTACACAAAAGCCTGGGAACGAGGCTAGGCGTAAGTGTATACACACACACACACACACACACAGTGTCACACACACGCACACACAAAAACAGGCTAAATCTCATGGCTTCCACAGTGGGTCATACCTCATTCTCTTTCTCTCCACCAGACTCCTCCCTTGCCCTCTTTGCTGGATCTCTTCTCATGTTCTTCAGCTTCTGTCGCAGCTGTAGTTTCCATGACCCCTTGTAATAAAAGAGAAAATGCTTTGTATTACTCTACTGATCCACACGACATGAAACATGTTTCATGCAGACTTACTATGCCATTTCCAATTGTGTCTTTTAGGACAGCATGTCGTTTCACCAGGTTGCTGCACACTGTAGTATATTCCTCCGACGTAGGGTAATGAGTGTGGTTGGTGTATATCTGGAAGGCCAAGGCTGTGATGATCTCCGTCCTGCAACATCTGGTGATTTCTCCTTTCTCTAAAGCATGCATTGTTCTTCGAGAAAACTGGCGTGGAATTTCAAAATTCTGTGCCCAGTTCCTATTCACACTTTCAGTTACAGTCGACTTAGCCTACAAGAAAAGAATGAAGGTTACACTATTTACCCTAGATCTAGTCTTTAGTCATTCCATACAATGTATTGAGATATAGGCTAGCTAGTGCACAAGCGCTCATGCGCGTACATTGTATACAAAGGCTGCTACATAATTGTATAAAACCGAAGTGTTACTTTCAATATTTAAACTAACTCTTCGCACTTACCAAGGGCATGGCGTTTGCAGTCGACAGAACCTCAACAGGTTTGTATGTGTTGATTAGCTTCAGCAGGGCCTTTCGCTCTCCAAGAGGCATAACGAGCTCTCGCAAGTCGCTCTCGGTAAGGTCCAGAAACACCCCCCCTGCAACTCGATTCTCTCGAAGAGTCGTCAAGATGTCTTCGCCTATCCCTTTGACTTTGAGGAAATCGCTGAGTTGATCGACCGAATACTCTTGGATGTCGTTGCACGTTGCCATGTCTTTAAGATCAGCTTTTCTCCTGCTTTCTCACTTCAGGCGCTGTTATGTGATTGTCATGTGATATAGAGGCAGGTCCGAGTAGGCGTGGCCTAGATGTCATGTGATTCCTTATCACGTGAACAAATTTCAGGACGGTGCACGGACACATCCAATCATAAGTATATGATATACCCTGACCCTGCCCTACAGAAAAACATTATCTTCTCCTCATGTAGCTTCCTCCGCCCAATATCATTGAAGTTGAAGAATTGGATGAGGAGGAGTATGACATGGATGATGGAATGTAAGTATCAATTGTAAGGCACAGCGCCTTCATTTATTACATTCCGATTCCTTTCTTTGTCATGCAGTTTGCTCCACCCAACACCACAGTGTGGCATGAGTATACAGCCAAGTGGAAATAATTAGCTATTGTCCTCTTGTCTGTGATACACTTGACAGATTAATCAAATTTTCTGTGGGAGCGTACCCCCCCTCTACGTGCAGTGTTGACATGTTCGTACACGGTACATGTACATCAACGGCAGTCTTACTGAGGTGTGGGGGCCGAGTATCATAACTATTAAAATGATGACATAATATGTATCAGGAGAGCCAAGTGATCCTGCATGCCTTCATACACATTAGCCACTTAACACCACCTATAGGTTTTCAGGAATCTGGCCACGGATGCAATTAAGGCTAAGCATTGATAGCATCAAACATCTTAGTCTCATACCATGGATAATAAAGTACATGTACATGTACTTTATTATCCATGCTCATACCCAGACTACAAGCATCTGTGCGTACCATATGGTGCCACGCATACGTAATGAATTGGTGGGTGTGGCTTCAGGTCCAGCTCTGCGTTTCTCCATGTCTCGCGTCTAGTAAAGCGCAGTGAAGTTAATGTGATTACTCTTGCATGGAAATTAACGCGATTACTCTTAGATGTTTGAATGGTCTGCTGCTTTGTTTAAGGCATTGCATGCATGGGTGTTCAAAATACCCTTTGAGTGTAGCAGTAGCACCCAAAGGGTGCAAGAGTGAGAACTTTCACCTATTATCACCTCTAGCACCCCAATGCAGGTAAGTGCAGCACCCTCTAGCACCTCTTGGGTGTTGTAGTAACACCCACAATAACAGCAGCATAGCAAGGGGTGCTGGAGGAACACCCTATTTTTAACAGTGTACGTCCGAGTAGGCGTGACCCTGATGTCATGTGATTCCTCACTCCAATGCTGCGTTGTCACGTGAACAAATGGAACCGCTATGTGGAGAAAAATCGGTATATGTTGCTACTTATTAAAACGAGAGAACATCAATGTCTGTTTCCAATCAGTAGGCTTAGAATGTATTATCGCCTTGCCCCAACTCCTCCCCTGCCCCTCAAGCGTTTTAGTCTGTTTGGGAAGAGGCACACAAATAACATCACATCACAGTACTGAGCTATGAAAACAAACAGGTCGTACAGTCAAAAATGTTACATTTTACTTCCAAGTTAATGTGTCCAACTGGCCATAATTATTTTTCTTTCACAAAGCAGTTAAAGTCACAGTATGGAGCAGCCAAAAGTCTGGACGTTTTCCACAAACATTTTCTTCGTCAAATGTGGCTTTTCAGCATTAACGATCAATTCCCTGAGGGCTTCTCGATCTTTCTCCATCATTTGTTTGTAAATTGGCTGAAGTTGTGGTATGTATGCTTTCAGAGGCGGGAAGCCGACGGGATGTATTCCCATTGTCATTTGATTTGCGACACGCTTGGTGTCTTCGTTGGCTTGAAACTCTTGGACTAACCCTACCCGTCCTTCAGGCGTGTCGTTTTCGCATCCCGTGACAGCAAGAGCAGAAATAGGTGAGATCTCCGTGTCAAATTTACTCCTGATGAAGGAAAATACCTCCTGTTCTTCAGCGGTGAAGCGGCCTTTCTTGAAGACGAAGATGATGAGATTGATTCCTTCGATGTAGTCTTTAAAATACGCTTCAATCTTATCAAAAATAGGATCTTGACCTGCAATGCTGGTATCGAATAATCCAACCGTATCAATGACTGTCACTCGATATAGTATATTTCCCCGCATGAACTCCACATCTTCGTGTTTGACTTCGCGCGTTACGCTTGCCAGAACCTTCGTCGAAACCCCAAATGGCGGGTCGTAGCGCGACAGCGGATCGTGTCCGACAAGTTGGTTGGCGACAGTGGACTTGCCAGCTCCACTCTTGCCCATTAGCACTACGCATCTCTTTCGGACTACTTGGCAGTCCATTTTTGCTTCAAAGCAGCCAGGGTTAACTTAGTCGATCCCAAAAGCTAAGTAAACGTGTATATATGCTATAATACAGGAAGTGCGATATCAACACAATTAATCCGGCAGGAAGTGGGTTAGTGGGTATGCACTTCCGGCCGTACTTAAAGTGCGGTTATGAGAATGTAAGACATTGAGGGGCGAGCCTCAGCGAGTGCTATTATTTGCATAGCATATAATGTAGGGTCATATGGGGCTCAATATAGCTAGAGCTACCTCACTTTTTCTTAATTCACTAATAACCGGTTATCGTAGATTAGTAGCAGAGGTTATCGTAGGTTATGGGATGTTATAGTAGGTTATTGCTAGCCTGTTTGGTAAAGTCTTTTTGAATTTGAGTGTTAAACAAACACACTGGGGAGCTTCGCAGCCACGGTTAATAAAGGACCTCAAAAAGATAACCGTGACTATAAAGTTCCCTGGTGTTTATCTATCACCCCATTTTGAACAGTGCACATTACAAAAATAAGTAGGTTAATTAATTCAACCCTTATATGGTTGATGCAGTTGCAAGGTACACACACCTATAGCGGTAATAAGGTGACACTAAAGCTGGTAGGGACAGATGTAGCTAGCTACTTGTGTGCATGTGTGTGATCCTTTAGTTTGGAATTGAGGAAAGAGACTGCATGACGTTAGTAAACCAGTTGTGGCAGTCATGCGTTCACTCCATAATTCAAATCTTCACCCACTATACTGGTTCATTAATTTCAGAATGTTATCAGTAGCTAGTGTAGGGATGGCACTGACATGCCACATACGTAATATAAAACAAAAGCCTCGAAATATCTATAGCTACTAAGAATAACAGGCACCTAAACTTCATTTTCAGGTGTTTCTATAAGCAAAAAGACTCCCGAAGTTGCTAAAAAGCATTGCTACTGTACAAACCATAGCTAAACTGGGTGGAAGTGTATTGTGTCCCTAGCATACATTCTAATGTGTATTTATAGTCTGATTGCTTTTTCAAGAGAAGTCTACCAGCATCAGCGGACAGTATACACTTCCGATTCTCTAATTAAGGCCCTAGCTGGATACCAGAGGCTGGCTATGACCATAGTTTGATGAGTGTTGAGTGCTTGTTTCCTCCAGAAACAATCACATTCCAACTCTTATAGTATCCAGACCACTTTGCGTCAGGTATCCTAGCAACCACATGCATGTGTGCGCATACTACACACTCCTACATGTGAAACCTATAAACCATATCAGTCCTGTGTATGTATACATTTAATTTAGTCTGTAACCAAAATTGTAGCCTCGTACCCATGCAGTCGAATATAAGTGGCCTGGTATTCACTGCGTGCATAAAAATTTATGGAACAGGGTCAGTAAATGTAGCTATCTGTGAATGGTCTCACCCACATTACCAGGAGTAGTATGAAGACAGTAGCTACACTTGTACACTAAGCGGAAGAACTAACTTACTTTCTGCAACTCAGATGGCTTTCTAGCTAGCTATAACTAGTCAAGCATATAGTGATTACAGTAGCTATCAGATCTCACCATAACAGTTCGGAAGTGACTCTCTCTTGGCAGTACCCATACAGATTTATAGTGAGCAAGTTGATTAATCTGCCGTGGGATGGATGCATGCCACATCATGCAGTCATTTATAACTTCAGAATGTCATGTATAGTCTCTTTCCTCAATTCTATTACATTCCACAGTAATGGACCAGGGTGGTGGACACATCTGTCCCAAATAACCTGCTTATACTGCATGGCTTTAGCTAAGAGTTTAGAGTATAGTAATATACTATAAGAATGTGTTACAGGATCCATTGTATGCATGTCACATGTTGCATGAGCAGTATAGTCCCAGTATGTATTTTGGAGACTTAGGGATGCTAGAAATGTCATAAAAATGGATCAATTGGCAGTTGCAAATACCAGCCAACCCAATATCTTCCAGTCTGAGTGGTAGGCAACATTTGTGGCTTTATTCCAACCATCATTGATGAGTTTTAGGACCTGCTTGAATCTCCGCTTACCAAGTGGTTTTCCCAGAGACTTTCCATGGCAGCCAGTTGCAGTTGTCCCTTTAGCAGCAGGTAGTGGGTGCCTGAGCAGATGTGGGCGATTGGGAAGAAGCACTGGATGCTGGACTAGCAGGTCCAATAGTAGGGGATACCAGGACTGCATCTGCAAGAGTGTCTGTAATTAGAACAGTAGTTCCTGAGGTGACTGGACCATATCATTAAGGTACACGATTATTCTGAACCTCTGTCGGATCAAGATCAAGATGGGTAGCTACTTTGCTGAACACTCTAAACTCTTGAACCACTAGCTGAGTGTGAAATAGAATTCGTATGTCTGGTCCTGCCACATGAACCTCAGGAGGTGGTAGAACTATAGGCTTGAGACTAGGCATACAGTTGAGGCCTCATATGGAGATTTATAGACACGTGGTATTGAGTGTGAAATTACAAAATCACACCCACTAGTCTAAGAACGTTTAGTAGCTGTATCGCCCACGCAATTGCTGTATGGGAATGACCTACCGCTCCTTCAAAGACACCAGCAAGTTTCAAGGAGGGGAACTGGCAAGGGGGGGGGGATGCCTCCCCACCCCCCTCCCTAAATGAACCACTGCCGATATAATGCACACTTACACATCAATCTTCTAAGACAATTTTCGTAGACTGGTTGCTATTTTCGCGACTGAAATAAATAATCTCCTCCATCCTGATAGTATTACACAAGCTCGTTGAGTTTCCAGTGTAGGCGTAACCTTCATTATATTGTCGTAGCTACTCTAAATGAATATGGCATGTAGCAGCAAGCACTCACCAGGAAGTGCTTGAGAATCACTGCCAAACAGTTCGATTTCTTTGAGAACACTAAGGTGTGAGTGCAATACCGCATAGCAAATGCCGCTTCTTTGCATTTGAATCTCTGTAATCACTTCAATCACTGTTGTGCTAGCCTGCATGGCTGTACAAGATTAAGAAGATAGAAAATTTGCCCATTTAGCAACTTGCCAACATACTTTTAAATATGTTGAAACAGTCTTGTTACTGATAAAAACGCTTGAGAATAACTGGTAGCTGCATATGGTTCACGGAGGCTTATGACTACATCTATGGAGCAAACTTATAAATCACATTCAATGCAGCGGTCATTTCCCCCCGTGTCATCCCTATAGTATATGCAGTAGCTATTACTGCTTTCCATGATAGATATATATATATTGTCCACAAAACAGCAATTGCATTAAGGACAGAATAGAAATGACTGTAAAAATATTAGTAATTGGCTCTGACAGGACAAAAAATTCAAAGTAGCTGCCAATTTTTTAGAAAAGTAGCTAATAGGCATATGAAAATATTCATAACAGGCATTAAATTCATCATTCACAGTCGTGAATTCAAAAACAACAAACACTGAAGCTAAAAATAATTAATTAAGCTGATACCAGAAACGATAAAATAATCTGCATTACTTAGGACTCGATCGGTCCTGATCGTCATCCTTGTCTGCACACACACGTTCGTCATCCGAATCAGTAATAACTCTACGGATGCGCTTCATCCTAGAGTTTATGGCCTTAGCAAAAACGTCTGCTAACCCACCACCTTCTGTACTTTTGCGACGGTCCGGTAATTTCTTAAGCAGTGCCCTTGCGTGTGAAAGATCCGTGGCAGTGAATGGGTGACCAGTGCCTGGGCTATCTGATGGTGCCGGTGTGGACTTGGTGTGTGGGGTGATGGGACTGGGAGAAGGGAGGGAGGGTGGGGGAGGGGGAGGGGGAGGGGGAGGGATGTTGGCACCCGGGACAGAGATGTTGATAGGTAGGGAAGGAGGAGGAGGGAGAAGGGCAGCATCAGATGGCGTCCTTTTTGGCAGAGGTGGTGGGGGACCTTTACTTGTGCGAAGATCTGGTAATTTCTTAAGTAGTGTTTTGCCGTGTGATAGATCCGTGGCAGTGAATGGGCGACCAGTGCCTGGGCTATCCGATGGTGCTGGTTTAGACTTGGTGTGTGGGGTGATGGGACTGGGAGAAGGGAGGGAGGGTGGGGGAGGGGGAGGGGGAGGGATGTTGGTGCCCGGGACAGAGCTGTTGAAAGGTAGGGAAGGATGAGGAGGTGGTGGAAGCATGGCACCTGAGGGTGTCTTTTCTGGCGGCGACAGTGGGGGGCCTTTATTGGGCAAGGGAAGGCACTTGACTGAAGGTGACTGGTTATTGCTCAATGGATGTGACAATAAGGGTGCAGGAATGCTCTCTCTTCTAGGTAGACCAGTGTGCACTGGTGAATCTTGTGTGCTGGGCAGTGATCCATCTTGGACTCTTTTGGTGTGTCTTACGGAGGGTTGATGTGTGGGTACACTCAGGCTTCCAGTCTTCTCTGGAGCGGCAGGTCGTTCCCATACCGACTCCCCCGTCATTGAATTATAGTAGTACACCCTGCAGAATTGGTCATGCCAGTGCTCCTGCCATGGGTGTGAGAGGGGCTCGGGCTGGTTCTGCTTTGAGGCTGGAATGGACGGAATCGAGACATGGGTAGGTTGCTCCCATACTGACTCCCCCGTGGTTGGATTGTAGTAGTACGTCCTGCGGAACTGGTCATCCCAGTGTTCCTGCCACGGCTGTGGGAGGGACTCAGGCTGGTTCTGCTTTGAGGCTGGAATGAACGGAATTGAGACTGAGAATTGAAATGTTAAACTCAGGTCGTCTTTAGTTAGTGCAGTTAGTATACCAAGGCCACCAAGCTAATGTTACTGACACAGGAATATTATAGGAATCCCAAAAAGCAAAGGAACGACACCACAGTAGCTAGCTACGTTTATGGATTACCATCCCTAGGCTTATTATATCTTTTGATATTAATTTTTTCCAGCATGCAGGTCTCATGGTGCTTGTTACGTGGGATACCAGGATGCTAGCTATAATAAATGTCAAATTCCAAACTAAATACAGTTGTTTTTTTACAGTGTAAAGGCTCAATTATAGCCCCCACCCAAGAGTGTCCACTATTATTATATATATACCTGTTTTCCTCACCCCAAGTGTCTGCTTCAGATTGTTGGCAATAGGTTTTGGAGGGTATCCCACTTGAAACTGACAGAGAGGGCTGTATTGCTGCTCAATTCTCCCCTTCACCTGAAGTTGGTCTTCATCAGGTGTGTTCATGGATCTGGGGTAAGTGCGGTATACAGAAGCTTGTCCTTTCCCAATCAGTTTACTTTCTGTTTCCCATGGCAGCTCTATTCTTGGCCAGTTATCTTCATTCTTCACATCAGTGTACACATGACGGTCTTTGTGAATGATGAAACTCGAGTCGAAGGCAAGAAGTACATACATGTTCTCCCCACTAGCAGTCTCAGCCGTATAAATAACGGCAGCTTTTGAACCCGTTGTAGCTAACTTAGCCTTCCCGTGGATGAAAGCACCAACTTGGCCTGGTCCGATTGAAGAAGGCGGTGGGAATTTCCTGGAGGGACTGCCGTGAAAGTTTTTTACGCGAACCAGCTTCATGTCTGCGCCAGTCAAATTCGCGATGCTAATCATCGTGCACACACCGTTTCCGAATTCTGTCCTCATCGCATTCAGATTGTCGAGAACCTGAGATCTGAGGTGTGGAATTATCTGATCTGCCAGGACGGCCTTGTTGAGTAGGCCTTCTCCTTCTGTCACCATATCACCTACTGAAAGTCCAACAACATTAACTACAGCTGACGCCTCTGAGCCTAATCGTGCCATTTTTCACTCACAGCCCAAGGTCGTGCTTTTGCAAAAAAACAAAAAACAAACGAAGTCTGCCTGGCCGCACTGCAAAAACAAATGTCTACAGTTATATAATTTCACATGGCCCAGGAATGCAGCACAGCAGTATATACGACAGCACAACGACAGCTCATTGTCAGATTGACATTGACATGCATTGCACATCAGCTAAATATACGTAATTATAATTGGCGTAAGGAAAAATTAATATCGAGACTTACCCACCTTTGAACTTTAGCTAATATCTTTGGAACGCGCTTTGTTCATTTCCTGGTTGCAGTAAGCTGTTTTTGCATTCCAAGCCATTAAGTGTCTATGCATCTGTCCCTTACACATTTATAGAGGTAAGATAATTAGGATGGATGCATTTTACATGCAGTGGTTCATTAACTTCAGAATGTCATATAGTCTCTTTCCTCAATTCTATTGCATTCCAAAGTAATGGACCAGGGTGGTGTGCACATCTGTGCCATACTGTACTGGCTTTAGTATCACCTTATTGTCGATATAGGTACAGTATCTTGCTACACATTCTCACAGTATATATTTCAAAAAATCAAGTCTTTACTTTCAGTGCGTATTTTTTCGCAACGTCTCAAGTTGCATGAGCCGCATAGTGCCTTCAGCGTAAGCACTGAATTATATCCTCTAGGGATGGAGAGAGGTGAACCACCTCAATGTCTAGCTAGCTACTTCCCAAGTTTCCAAAGTTGTGGTGGTCACTCGCTTGATACGTCTAGTGCATGGCCATCAGCAGAGACACCTGTCATTAGTCATTGACACGGCTGAACAGATTGTTCTTGATAGTCTTAGTAGCTATGTTGAAGACTTTTTCATATAAGGGACGCCAGAAAGGTCATAAAAACTGATCAGTCGTTTATTCAAACACTAACCAACGTAATTCCTCCAGGCTGCATGACTGGTAGACACCCTTTACGTCCATGAGCTTGTCTGAAGGACCTGCTCAAAACTCTACTTGCCAAGTGGTTTTCCCGGAGAGTTTCCAGGTGATCAGTTGCCTCATTAGCAGGGGGTAGGACTGTCCAAAGGAGTGCCTAAGGGGATTGTGGGCGATTGACTGACATAGCACTGGATGCTGGACTAGCAGGTCCTGGACCAGTATATAGGAGTGATACCGGGACTGTATTTGCAAGAATGTGGAACACTCTAGTTCCTGGATCATCAACATCATGTTGTTCAGGCACACAATTATTCCAAACCTCCTCTGCCAGATGAAGACTAAGATTTGTTTCAGCACTTGTGAATACTCTTAGGGCGCTGCTGTGTCTGAATGGAAGACAACGGGATCCCTATGTCTAGTTCTGCTACCTGAACCTCAAGAGGTGCCAGTGGACTGTCACAATCTGCACCTGATCAATCAAGTCTCCGTTTCACAGGAGGTCTTTGATTGATTGAATCCCTTCCATCTTGCCGTGCTGGTGCTTTAAGAACTCATTCAGTGCTATAGCTATATGTATGAAAAATGGATGTGGTTGAATTGCAGGCATGTAGCTATAATTATTCATGATCTTGCAAGGTCAGCAAGACCCGAAGTGAGGTCGGAATTGCATGAGGAGCAAAGGGTAAGAATATGACTGTGTGTTTAGCCTCCTAATTACTCAAATGACAGCACTTCATCCATTACGGTATATGCTAGTGCTGCAGAGACTGTATGCAGGGATAGGAAAGCCACAATGAGATAGAATTTAAGTGTGATGAAAGACCAGTATAGGTATCATGCACACTGTCTTCTCTTTAACGAAGGTTCCTGGTCTAATTATGGTTATGTTTACAATCCTGACACTCAGGTATATGCTGTATTGTAGAGTTTATTTCACACATATTTTTTTTACTGGTAGTCCATTTCAGCTAAAACAATATTTGACACTATTATTATTAGCTGTTACAGTACTGCATGAGTATGTGAGTATTTGTGTATTCCAGTCACTAATAGTTAATCCTCAAAACATGTTCATGTAAGCCACTCCTGTCTTCTCACCGGACTTTGTTTTGAAGGTTGCAATAGCGTAAACCAGGTCCACATCACAAGCGTGAATTGAATAACTCTCAACAATGCCCTCTGTTTGGACAGTGGGACATTTTGTAGGCAGTGTATCAACTCTAGTGAGGTTGAGATAAGGCCATGAGTAGTAGTATACCTTATCAGGTATGTCTGACCTCAGGCCAATCACTTCATGAGAATTGGCTTTAGAAAACTGGGTAAACCACTTGTATTGGAGGGCTTCATGTGAAGAGTTTGAATCAAAACTGCCATTAGCTTGCAGATTTGAAGTTGAGAGTGTCAGTCCATTATCGAGAAACATTCTTGAGCCATCATAAGAGAACCATGCATGTTGCCCATATTTGTACATTCCAGGATTTGGGTTATCAATTTGGTAGTTGACACAACCATCTGAAACATTGAACTTGTGAATGGACCGTCCCTCATCGAGAACATACGCCAGTTGCTGTGGTGGATTTGGCCACGGCTGTCTGTCAGAGTAACCAAATGACCCAGGGTGTACCGGGAAGGGACACTTTTTCCAAGTAAGCTTATGAAGGTCAACACAGACAATGTACGTCACATTGGTTGTCTGATTTGCAGCTGGAGTAACACATGCGAGGTGTTCTGCAATGAACAGACTGGAAGCATTGACCACAGGGTATGGAATGGTCTTCAAACCTCCGAAATGTAAGACAGAGATATGTAAATCATGAGTTACAACAATTGTTTCGTCTTGCTCCGTATCATTTAGCATCGCCACTGCAACTAACTGGGCTGGTAACGGCAGAGGAAATTTTATCATCCGTATCATTTCCACGGTAGTGTAATAACTGACAGACATGGAATCTTGGGAAATAGCTGCCACATTGGTTGTGTCACAACCTGCATAGAAGCATAGAAGGTACTGGTAATAATATGCAAGCTTACTATAGTAACATGCATGGTATAGTATTTTTTCATAGAGCATGGTAAGAATCCCATAGATAGCTCTAGAAATACAGGAAATGTGTACATATACTAAATGGGCTAGAGCATGGGCAGCTCTGCCTCGGCCTAGTTAGAGCATAGCTGCCCATGCTCTAAGCTATACATACCATGCATGCATACAACCATTTCAATATGTGTATGCACAATTGTGGTGGAATTGAAGTTTTTACTATATAGCCCCCAAGGCCTAGGCCTAATCCAACAACATCTTCTTCCATCATCCTGCCATGCAGAGTTATCATCTTATCCTATACCTCTTCCTTTACTTCCTCATAATCATACATTTTTCTGTACTTGGATATCAAAAGAGATTGTACTAAAACGCTGATAAATGTGTCCTAAACTTTTTCGGTGTTGACCATGATAATGTTTGTTCTTTTTCCATGGTATAACCACTGTCCCAGCATGCAATACTTCTATTACATGTACTAGTGCATTCTTATACAAAAATTAAGATTTGCTACATATTATCTGTACCTGTAGAAACAGCCCTGAATTTTTCATCCAACAGCCATACCCACTTTTCTGATCTGGGATGGACAATACGGCCCTCTAATACTGCAGCCGCCCAGAGCAAAACAAGCACGCATATGATCTTCATTCTGGCTTCGATTCGTGCAAATAAAAGGCTCCGCCCCTCACTGCAATAAATTTATACGTAACTACTATTCTTGGATAGGGATCGCTGGAGTGTTTTGTGTACTATTAAGTTCACGCAGAAATGTACCGATTGATTATTATCATTCTGATTCACCGATCGACAAAGTCGGTGAATCAGCAAGTGCCAAGGAAGCCCAGACTAGATAATCCATGCTTAAATTAAAGTCACTGAAGTGCAGTTGATAATACGTTCATGTTTTTAGTTTAACGGACACTATAATTATTTGATCCCAGCCTCACTTGACATATCATACATTGCCTGTATCAGAACATATCATACATTGCCTGTATCAGAACATATCATACATTGCCTGTATCAGAACATATCATACATTGCCTGTATCAGAACATATCATACATTGCCTGTATCAGAACATATCATACATTGCCTGTATCAGAACAACTCCGTGCAGTCTATGTTTCATGTGCTAGTATAAATAAGAATGATATCCATACAGATTATTTGGCATACACTTCAAAGTATAATACACAATTTCACCCACAGACCAACGTGAAGCTGCTCAAAAGAAATTCATGTAAGCCACTCCTGTCTTCTCACCGGACTTTGTTTTGAAGGTCGCAATAGCGTAAACCAGGTCCTTGTCACAAGCATGAATTGAGTGACTCTCAACAATGCCTTCTGTTTGGACAGTGGGACATTTTGTAGGCAGTGTATCAACTCTAGTGAGATTGAGATAAGGCCATGAGTAGTAGTATACCTTATCAGGTATGTCTGACCTCAGGCCAATCACTTCATGAGAATTGGCTTGGGTAAACCACTTGTATTGGTGGGCTTCATGTGAAGAGTTTGAATCGAAACTGCCATTAGCTTGCAGATTTGCAGTTGAGAGTGTCAGTCCACTATCCAGAAACATTCTTGAGCCGTCATAAGAAAACCACGCATGTTTCCCATATTTGTACATTCCAGGATTTGGGTTATCCATTTGGTAGTTGACACAACCGTCTGAAACATTGAACTTGTGAATGGATACTCCCTCATCGAGAACATACGCCAGTTGCTGCGGTGGATTTGGCCACGGCTGTCTGTCGGAGTAACCAAATGACCCAGGGTGTACTGGGAAGGGACACTTCTTCCAAGTAAGCTTCTTTACATCAACGCAGACGATGTTCGTCATATCTATTGTCTGATTTGAGTTTGCAGTAACACATGCAAGGTCTTCCACAATGAACAAACTGGAAGCATTAGCAACAGGATATGGAATAGTCTTAAACTCTCCAAATCGTAAGATAGAGATGTGTGAGTCATGAGTTACCACAAGAGCTGCATCCTGTTCGGTATCATTGATCATTGCTATAGCAACCAGCTGGGCTGGCAAGTGGAGATGGAATGTTATCATTCGTATCGTTTCCACTGTGTCATACAGACTGACAGACATGGAATCACTGGATATGGCTGCCACACTCATTGTGTCACAGGCTGCATGGAAAGGTAAATTAAATACAGGTGTGCATTATGAACAGAAAATATAGGTGTGGCCTGGGTACGAGACTATAGAACAGAAAGGTCGAAACCTACCAGTGTGTACGTGAACTGTATAGCAGATATGCGGCTGTTGTGACCTTATTCATGCAGGTTTTGGGTTTTGTCGAAGACTCAGTCAACCCAGCCAGGGCCCGGGCACATAATTCAAGTCACTCACAGTCAAAGGCGAGGAAAGGTTGGTGTCATGCATAGTTTTATTAATAGCAATGCCGATATATACTTAGATGCACATGAGTAAACTATTTTATGGATTATAATAATTGTTTCAACTTCAGTTGTTTCATTAACTAGCTAGATCTAGAGGTAGCTACCGGTAAACATATTTATGGCCTAGCTATACAATTACAATTTAGCATAATGCCTCATTCATGCTATGTGTATTTTGCAGCTATGGGATTAGCTAATCATACCCTCAGACTTCTATTCAATAGGAGAGCAGAGCAATCTGTATATCTATACCTGTAGAAACAGCCTTGAAGTTTTCATCCAGTAGCCATACCCACTTTTGTGATTTGAGGCGGTTAGGCTGGAAGATGGTCTGCCGTCTGTGAGCATTGCAGCCTCCAAGTGTCGCAGCTGCCCAGATCAAAAGGAGCGCACGTACGATTGACATTTTGGGTTGTGCAGCGGCATTAGCCCCGCCCCCTAACTTAACGCATTAGTGTAGCTCTAATTAGCTAAGCGCAGAAAAATTGAAATACCAAAGACATCGACATGAGCACTCCTGAAAAGCAATCGTTCGAAAGAAGGGTTGCTGATGTATTTGGTGCGCTGGATAGCATAGCTCCCAAGCAAGAGGACTCTTCCTTGAGACATACTATTAACGATTCCCCACGTGAGTGCCTCAGTCGAGAGCTAACGAGTTCATTATCAAAATTAATGCTGTGTGGCAGTATTTTATCTTCTGTATTTAATAGTATAACGATAATCCACTATCTATGTAATCAACAGCTGAGGAGGATGGATCGGAACGCGAAAACCATAGCACCGAGTCTCATGCACATTCCGATCCACAGAGACGCTGGACACCGTCCAGTAGCCATGCATCACCGAAGATAAGAGAATCTAGGGAACGCAATACGAGGACAAGACAACCCCAAGCCAGCCTTGAAACAAGCCGCTACCGTCCGGGCCACAGAAGATCCAAGCACAACAGACCTGCTAAAGTACCTGATTTCGTTGCGAATTCAGCCAAGTGGACCAAGTACGACTTAAGTGAGGATGGGACCCAGGACCTATCTGAGGAGGGGCTGACAGATGACCAGGTCAATAAATGTGCTGCATTCCAATTTCTGGAAGACATGAAAAAGATCAGAGCCGATCGGAACCCAGCCGACAGTGGTAGCGGTAACAGTAGTGTTTCCCACAAGTTAATGTTCAAACCAAAACACCTTACTACATCTAAAGATGAGAGTAGACATTCTCAGCCTGCAGTACAACCAGCCAAATTCGGCAGTGCTGTGATAGGTGGCTCAGGCCCAGGAGTGCTGAAGATGGCAGAGTACGTTGTTGGTGGAAAAGACTCATCAAGAAGACGACGACCCAAGCTGAAAGTTGTAGGGAGAGGAGAGAGTGAGGATGATGATGAAACTGGAGGCGAAGATGGAAATTCAGAGGCAAAAGCTGAGAGATCTGTGAAGAGACAAAAGACCTCCACGGCTGTTGTTTGTCTCAGTCATTTGGATGAAGAAATCGAAGACTGATTCTATGATGCATGCATATTTGCACCTTACTCTAACATGTATGAGCATCCATGCAGTTGTCAATGGGTTAAGATGAAAGAAAACTTCTTAAAATCACAGAGTTGGCCAGAGTGCATAATTGTAAAAAAAAAAAGGGCAACCCTCTTCTCCCAACGGAACCCTAGGCCATGTGACACTGCCACGTTAAGGGGTGAACGGGCAGGTCGTTCCGGCTGACCGAGCCTTCAGCCTTTCGGGCGCCTGTCCGCTATGGTACAGGGATCGTCATCGGGTCTGTTTAGTGTGCCAGGCTTTGGGAATCAAGGGAGGAACACGGACGGATCCTAGGCCGTACTGTCCGAGACCACCGTGGCAGTTGCCAAACCACGTTACCCTCTACCTGAACACACATGACATGGTCACAGCCCGGAGCTAACTGCTCCACCCACTATACCGCTACCGGCGTATTTATTAGGTTTGAAAAAAAGGTACGTTTTGCTTATGGGTTTAATTAACGTAACGTCGAAATCAATTATATGACGTCACCTGAGCGCGAGCACGAGACTAGTACTAGGATCTAGGATCGACCCGAGACTAAACATGCTAAATCTTGAGCCTGAGCGAGTGTCTGTGCATTATATTAGCAAATGGGCATTTCAAAGTGGAAGTAATACAACAGTGATCGGATTGTATGACTAGATACGGCTCATAGATACTGCAGTAACCAGCATGGACACTATAACCTGTTGTAGCTGCTACAAATCACTACAGTCTACTATGATACCAAACAAGACTACATCCAGCAGTTGTTTGTCTCAGTCATTTGGAAGAACTTGAAGAAATAGAAGACTGATACTACCATACATGCATGGATAGTTCAGATACTTGATGTCTGATTACTCAAACCTTACAGTGTTATAGTCTTACTGACCTCCCTGTCTAGACTGCCATAAGTATGTTGAGATCTGGTTGAATCAGGAGGCCTGGGTAAGGCTGTACAATATAACTGAAACAGTAGCTAGTTCATTGATTAGTGAGGGGATCGAGGCCTGCAGCTAGCGCTGAGCCCTAGCTATATTAAGGTTACACTTTTTATGTTCAGAACTAGGGAAAATGGCCTTACAATATTTCACAGAATCTGAATACATGTAAGTTACTCCCAAAGATGGTCAGAGCAAGATCACAATTTATTCACCAAAGCACTAATTTTTTTGCAATTCAGATAACCGAATTTGAAATAACCCCTCAGTTGTCACAGCATAATATACTTGTACATGCAATAAAATAATGCAGTCTGCTTCCTCAAGATGATCGATGTTGCTTGATAGGTATAGAGTTGCATGAGACATCCTACACAGTGTTCTATAGCTAACCTATGATGCATGTGACCATAATTATGGTCTGTAGGCCTATAGTGGTCTGCCAACACATGCAACTCTATAACCCACTCAGAACATCACCCTACCATCTGGTGGTATATTCTGTACTGCCATCTGTGTTTATACATTATACCAGCACCACTCTTGATATCGATGTTACACATAAACCTCACTCCCACAATGTCATGCATTCACCTATAGTATTTGTATTTTACCAGCTGTGTGTGCACTAATTAAGGCTCTCACAGTCACTCTGTATGGCAAAATAGTGACTACAACAATACAACAAAATGTAACAGCATAGAATCTACAGCTACTGTGTCACGTTCCTAAACCTCTGTCCAGCTTTTGTTGTTTGCAAGGAGTAGGGGCGCCTGGGAATGAGGCAAGTGCCAGTCTATCGTGTAGCGTTTGGGCTAGGCGCCTTTCACCAACTTGTGGTGCTCTCAAGGCTGTAATGATGGTTGACCAGGAGTACTGTGGTATTGTTTCACTCTCCCACTTCTGGAAGACAGCAAAAAAACAATGAGCTAATTTTCCATTTTGCTCTATTTCAATGGCATCCAGCTGGCCTGGTTGTAGTCCAAGTTCACAACCAACAAATTTCCACTTGGTAGGAATCTTCATTGCCACCTCATTCATAAGTTCTTTGTGGGTTATTGGGGCAAGTGAGTGCAACATGCCTATGGCAAAGTAAAATGTAAACTCTAATGGTAATAATTACGGTAAAGAACACTTTTGCCATAGTTTAGAGATGTACCATGCAGAAAAATCTCCTTTAAGGGGTGTGGCTATATTCAAGATGTCATTTCCTGCTACTGATATGCGTACAGGGCCGAAGCAAGGTAAAATTGAGTAGTCAGGCCAAGAGTATACATGCACTGCATACAAAGCATATAGTAGCTATCTAGTCCGAGGGCAGTAGGCCGAGGGCTTCCTGTGAACAGTGCCCATATTCTCTATGTGGCTCGAGAGAAGCCATGCTACAACTATTTTGTAGCAATTTAGATTGTAACCACGTGCATTACCACTATCTGGATAGTGGCTCAACATGCTATAAATATTATTAGTATTCATGTGTGGGCTATGATTAGACCTACTCAAAATATGTAGCCAGGTGTGCTGGTACTAAGATTGCTCTAGGTTCCCACGTCTGTCTGTGTGTGTGTTTGTCCGCACTATTATCATGTGCGCTAGTTATGTCATTGGGTTACTATGCCACTATAGCCACGTATGCAGTGGAAGCTACTGGAAATTTGCAGGCTCAAAGGGCCAAAGTACGTAAAGCTAGCTTAGTTTTGCATTGCCTAGAAGGAAAAAGTGGATGGCAATTCTGTTTTGGCAAGTTTTGATAGCTAAGCATATACTTATTAATTTACCATAGAAACACCCCTATAGAGCAGAGTACAATTATTTTCGTAATTGTACTCTGGCCAAAATTGTACTCTAGTAACTGTGCATGCGTGCGGCTCCTTGGTAACCAAGGTTCAATTTGAACGGCATGGACCCGGAAATGCTTGAGAGTTTAGCCTCTTTAGTCAGTAGCGACATTATGGAGTTTTTTTCCTCTCCTATGGATGAAGAGTTTAACAGTCTTATACAAAGTTTAGATGCTGCAAGTATTGCATAATATTACTATTTCAGGATGACAGTAATTACAACAAAAGTATGTGATCAGTAGGCAATCACATGCATTCTCGTCCAATTAGAAATAATAGTACAAGCAACTGTAAAAATTGTACTCGGCTTCGCCTCATACAATTTTACAGTTGCTTTGTACAATTATTTCCTAATTGGACTCGAATGCCTGTGATTACCTACATGTATACTGACTGGAAGCGCACTACAAAATTGCTGTGTCATCACTTTTGCGGGCAGCTGTATAAGACGACTTTCTCCATTCAACAGCTGCATTTAGCTTGGACTGACCTGCACAACCTTCAGTTGGATGAAAATTACCCGGTTAAATATGAAATATCAGTTCCGTTACTCTAAGGCCATGCAAATTCAGGCATAACTGTTGTACCAGTATACAGCCAGTCAGTGTTTAAGGTTATGCCAGTGCTTAAAATTGCCACGTGATGACCACGATAAATGTATTTTAAAACTCACAGTTGTCAGGAATACGAGGAGGTAAATCTTCGACTACATCGCTACCGCCATCAGGAATATGCGAAGGTAGATCTTCGGCTGCGTCAACAAATTCGTCCTCATCGATTTCCTCTTCCTCCTCTTTCATCACGAGACTGCAAATCTTCTCCACTAGGGTGGTTAGCCTACGGTGCCACAGAGAATCCACTAGTCGTCGGTAGGTGGCACTCCGCCCAAATTTACCCTGCCATCTTCTCAGCATTGCAACTTTCTGTGCTACCAATTTCCTGGGGTACTGACACTCGATTTCTTCCACTTCGGCTTCAGATACGCCCAGGAACGGTGATATGGACTGCCAGTCGGTGATGGACAGCGCCAGCAGACTGAGATGCTCATCTGTGCACGTTTGGGCCAGTTTCTCAGAAGGCACGTCTTTCAGAAGCTCCTCCAACGGCAGCGAAGGTCTGGCGGCCATAGGGGTGGTCACTCCCATATGCGTAATACTTACGGCTGCGACCGGGGACACAGCGAGGTCACCAGGCCACGGAGGTTTTTTCTCGTCGGTCACAGGGTCACGAAGGTTTTCCAGGCAGCCCAAAACGGTCACAGAGTTATCGATAAGGCGGCGTTTCATGCATTGCGCGTGATCCTTTGGAGGGCGAGGTTATACTAACTAACAATACATCCTGCTTCGCGCGACCCCGCCTTCGGACGGGCGGGTTCTGGGAGGGTAACCGTATTAAAATTAACCACTAACCAACAATACATCCTTGTCTCGTGCGCGCATAGCTTAATAAAATTGGAGCGACCCCGCCTTCAGAGGGGCGGGGTCTGGGAAGTACTAGCTGCCAGAGGAAGCAGGAGTATCATGCATGCATGGAGAAGGTACAGTAAATCACAGAAAAGTAGGAGTATGCTGGCGGACGGAAGAATAAGTTGTGCAGGAGTTTGGTGATACAATGAGAGTGAGATTGATGCACGTCTCTCGTGACAAAGTACCATGCAGTCTTCGGGAAGGACCAGCTAGCCTTATTATCATGCGGGTTTCTGAACTCTCGCTCAAACTGAACGCGCGTTAGGGACTGTAAATGAATATGCCCTTGTTAAAACGTTATCCCTGTCTACGAAGGAACAGAACGGCGTCGCTGAATGCTCTCAATACAGTAGAGTTCAGCTGAGTTCAAAGGTCGCAAGGTCACGCTGAATTTACGCTGTGGTCACGGGGTCACGCATGATTTTGAGGTGTGGTCACGGGGTCACAGCCGAATTTTGGTGGACACAAATTGTGTCCCCGGTCGCAGCCGTAAGTATTGCGCATATGGGAGTGACCACCCCTTGCGTATCTAGATCTATATCTTGGGTGGAATTTCGGGGGTGTATTTGGGTGACGTCATGCGGTTACTACAGAACTAGAAACGGCCGCTCTTAGCTGGGCGGCAATACTCATTTTCCATGAAGCTGGAGAAATTGACAGTGATTGATACTAGCTACATGTCCTGCGAGTCTAGCATTTATCCATAGATACTAGTGATACACAATGTGCAGGGATATCCTCGCTTCGCGAAAATTGCTGGGCGTGGCACATGTGGCACGCCCACAATACCCACCCACAAAATACAGTGACCACCATAGCTTATACTATACTTATTACTCTATATATCTATGCACACACCCACAAAACAAAATGACTACTTGCTACTATGTGCCTAGAAGACCAGAGGCTGAAGCAAGCTTACTGCATTTGACTGGGAATTGTAATCTCTGAAGAGTTTGGCATGCCAGCTATGCCAATGGTTATCTGACTAAAGGCTTGTGAGGACATTCCTTAATTGTTGAAATTGCTGACTAATTTTGATTGAAGGTAGGATTGTCTCAGTAATGTCTAATTTCCACTGAGAAAAATTGTCCCTCTGCTTAAGTAATGGCAGCAGTATATATATATATTCATCAGTGTGCAACTGCAATATCCAAGGCATAAATTTTGTACGTCATTTTAGAGTTTTACTGCGTTTCCAGAATTTAAAAGAGGCACTGCCAAGGTTTGTAGCTAATATATTAATTGAATCATAACCCACAAATGTTGAATTTACCCTCCTGTCTTGAGAGTGCTCAATGTGTTTCAGGAACTGCTGAGAATTTCAAAATTTATTCATAGGGTGTGCACGGTCTGTTGTTTACTGCATTTTGTGCAATTCATGCAATTTCCAATACTTGATTTTGTGTCATCCGACTATGTTTCTGAGTCCTTCATATAACGTACATACTAGATCTAGATGCAAGGCTGAAATATGATGGCATGCATTGCACCCAAAAACACTAGCTGAAAATTTTGTGTTATTATCGACATGAGTTGCAAAGTGGCACAAGAGGCATAACCTGTACCTCAGTTCCAGCGACCCAACGGCAGAGATTGTACACTCTATACTAATAAAGTATGTGCAGTCCAGTGAAGGATTATACAGCTACATCATAGATATCATATATGGCACATTGAATAAGAAAAATATTTGACGCGTTTCTTTTGTAATTATTGAAAAAATAAGACAAGGTGCTCAAAAGGTGGTAGATAAGCATGATCCTTAGTTCCAAGACAACTCAGGTCTTCCTTCTGATGACTGAAAGTGAGTTTCTGTTCCATCTTAGGAATCCAAGTTGGGGTAAATCATGCAACCAAGGCCAGTTAACCAGGTTAACCAACAACACAGTACAGCTAGTACAAAAGTGATTAAAAAGGACAGTAATTTGCACATTCCATTAGCATTTACACCACCAGTTTGAATGATTCTCTCAAGAAAGTAGCCTGTAGTTCATACAGATGTCTTCTGGTGTCATCACCTTCAAGTGCATGGGTTTTGTCTGTATAGAACTGGGAGGACGAATATAATATACATTACTTGTGCATATGGCAGTTGCTTCTTGTAGATGTTTATATAATACTTCCAACATAATTACCTTCAAGCTTGTGCAAAAGTTGAATGATGTTTACACTTCTACTAACATAATGTACCAGGTGGGCTAGCAGCATAGAATGGCACTCATGCAGTAAAATATAATTATACTGAGACCTATAATTATGTAGGTACATGTATATACAATCATGTACATGTAAGTATCCACTCCCAGTAATTACTTGATCTACGTATACATACCTGCAGTCTGAATTGTATCTCTTTGTTGGTCAATGCCTGCACCAGTTGTACAGTGTGCTGGAAGTGAACATTATCTGTAGCAAAAAAAATTACAGCCACATGTTCACTACCATAACAAACTTGGATATTTATTATATTTTGATAGTGATAGTCACACGTGACAAGATATGTGATTAAAGAACAGAACAGACAGTCCGTGCTAAAATAACTTCAGCTGTAGTAGAGGTGGTCTTTCTAGCAAGGCTGCCTGACTTACCATCTCCAGTGCCATGAATCAGGAGAAAATCTACTAGAGAGAAGTTTTGCACTCTAGGAAGCACTGATCCGTCCTGTGGAAGACAGGTATACAAAGATAGTTATCTTCAATACTGAATTACTTGCTTGTGCATTACATCGCAGCTATGATCATTTGACGACACTGATCAGTTATAATAATTAGCTACATGTACATATTATAAGTAAATAAGTAGTGCTGCCACTCACTGCATAGCCCTTCTCATTGTCTTCACTAGTGGGCTGTCCCATGTATCTCTCTGTGTAGACTGAGTCTACCGGGCAGAAAATATTAAGACTCTAATAGTTATACGTGGTCACAAATTGTGTACACAGTCAGGGTGTGCATTAGAAGGATCTCAATTTTTTTGATCCTTCACAAGCCTTGTTCCAGGCTCTACCCCATACGTAAAAAAGATCGGTTACGTAGGGGAGCCTGGGAAATGAGGTGAGATACTACTTCAGTTTATGCAACCATCACATGTGATATCTAAGGTACAATAGGGCTCACTAAGTGAATGTGGCTATTTATACTAACTATAAGCCAGAGTGAGAATTCATTAATTAATCTTGCTCAACTAATTCTTACACCAGAATCAAATTGATTTGGTTCGCTTAATAACAGGGTCCAACAACTGGTAGCTTACTCTACATGTCAATGCATGCACAGAAATAAACAGCTGATGAATATACTCCACAAAGACATTATAGTAACTGTTGCTGAAAGAGTTGACCATGACGAACATATTATGTGAAAAACACTTTGGCCTTAGGTCAACTCACCGTAATAGTGCCAGTCGGTGACCGGAGACTGTGATATGGAGGCACTGAACACTCCACTACCACTGCTGCCCACCATAGCTGCCATGTAGCCACCATAGGACTGCAATGGAGACAAACCACAGTAAGTCAACAAAGAGATGCTGCAGTTGAAGCCCCACTGATGCAATCATAGAGATGCTCTACTGATGCTGTCTACTGTATAACCCACAGTACTAAATACCACGATCAAGTGCATGAGCTTATCTTCTAAAGTCACTGCAGACTTCTAATAAAATCCTGGTAAAACTTACTGCTCCATAGATAGCAAGCTTTGAGTAATCTATGTCGGGTTGTTGCTGCAGATATCTGTGAATGAGGTACAGAGTATCACTCATGTGGATGTACAGTGAGAAGTATAGAGTGTAAGAAATATGCCTAAGAAAACGTACGGGAATTATACGTATGTTCCGTCTCTAAATGAATGATTATATAGCCGTGTTTTTCAAGCCTTCTCCACATAAACAAGCAAAATGAGGGTGCTTGTGCAGGGAAGGCCTCGGAATGAGCGAGACTAGCCGTGCTTCAAGGCCTTCCCCACAGGAGCAAGTAAATGCCAGTCTTACTATTATAAACAGAGTATACCTCACCTGCCAGTTCTCAGCATGTCGATGGTCTCGTAAGTTCCAAGCCTTCGATAAACTATGTATTTGAAACTGAAAGGGGATCGGTTGAAAAAGAGTTGGGAAATGTATCAGACTTGAATCTTCACACTGAAACCATACCAAGTTACCTACCTGTCTCCACGGAAACCAGTGCCCCGCCCATCCACACTGACCAGAATGAGGCTGAGGTTAGAGACCAGAAAGAGCCTGCTGAGGCCGGCCAGCATGCAGGTGGCGTCCACCTGAGGCCAACAACACCAGCAGAAAGTAATGCAGCTATATCAGGAGCACTTCACACACAAAACACCCAGAGGAGGAAAGGTACTGTAATCAAAATGAGCAGTAGTGGCTCTAGCTCACCACTTGGCTGTTGGGTCCTCCATAAACGTACACCAAGACGGGGTACTGCCGGTCGGACTGATACCCAGGGGGGTATGTGATCCGGCCGTTGAGAGAGGGATCACCTATGGGAGTGAAAGGGAAATCTCAAGATCAACAAACTATATATACATACATAAATACACATACATAGTATTACATACATACATACACACACACATATACACACATACATATTATACACACACACACACACACACATACATACACACATACACACATACATTCATACATACATACATACATACATACATACATACATACACATACATACATACACACATACATACTATACACACATACATACATACATACATACATACACACACACATACAAACACACCTTCTGCAGTGGATGATATTTCAAAGAAGTCCACAGTTGGCAGTGAGAGGTCTGAGATAGCCTCATGAAGCTTCTTGTTTTCTTCAAGGAAATTGACTGCAAAGGAAACAAACAGCCGGTTTATGGTCACAAGCATAGCATAGGTACAGCCACCATATCCTTAAATAAATGTTGGGAAGATGCAAGCAAACTGGCTATCGAACTCAACTTGAAGGCCATGTATGTACATCAATTTCTGACTACATTGTAGCTACCTCGTAGCAAGATGAAACTAGAGTATAAATGATGGTAATATTGACTTGTAAGAAATATTTATAACATTTAAGATGCACTCTCAACGCAGCCTTGGTCCCAGGCCTACACCCCAACTTTTGACACTTGCAGTATGAAAAACAGTGTGATTTTTTTCCACGGTGCCTGGGAATGGGCTACTCCCTACATGTGTTAAGCTAACGAGACACATGTATGTATGAAGTGATCCCACCTGGCTCAAACTGTTCGTTCACGTACTCCACCAGCAGGGAGTATGGCACAGCTGGACCCCGGCAGTGGAGGACACAGTAGTGGAGGTCGTCATCACACGAGGCAGAGAAATAGTCGCATCTCTCGGGGAGGGAGGGGTTTGTGCCTGTGTGTGTTAGCGTGTGTGTGTGTGTGTGTGTGTGTGTGTATGTGTGTTATGTGTACATGCAGGTCACGGCAGGGGGAAGGGAGGCTCTAGGAAGCAATACTAATGAAGTATTAAATGTCAAATAGAGTTGAAGCTATAATACGCAATGTGGACTAATCGATATCTATATGCTGATGACAATAACAGAAAACAGTCTGTTCAATGGATAGATGACGTATATTGCATATACCGTAGTTTGACAAATTTTTGCTGTTAAAATTTTTTCGTACAGGCACTAGAGTACGAAAATAAAACACGCGAAATATTTTCTACAACGAATAACACCAGCTCTTCACCAACAGCTGCCTCCCATACCTCCTTATATTCGTGGTAGCCTCGAATGCAACAAGCTCTCTCAAACTCCTCCATGGCGCTTTAACTTTCACGATCGAGCGTTCGATTTCGCACTACGTGCATGGTGCGTATTATTTGGGAATTTTTCGTACAGCATCCATTTGTGCGAAATTTTCGTAACACGAAATTTTTACGCATGAAAATTGTTTAACACGAAATATTCTCAAACTACGGTATCAGACATTTACAATATACCATAATTATTACTATGCATGTATATACATGTACACGCTATAGCAGTGTGAGGGAATATACTGGCTGCTGTCACGACTACATGTAGTTTCTAGGATAATACTTTTACTTTTCATGCTGTGAAGGTACAGATTTGGTTTTAAGGAAGTACGCTTAAAAGTGAGAATACATGTAACTTACTTTTGGGAACATTCCACTTTTCTTGGGAGCAGGTGAGGCAAGGGGCCGCTGCCTTGGTGCTGCAAGGAAAAAAAGAAGGCACATCATAGATCTCATCATAACCCAAATACTCATTTTGACTTTCTGATCCGGCCAGCCTGATAATAATGTCGGAACGTGTATATTCCAGTTGCTATCATTTATACAATTGCATTATACGACAGATTGAAATACAAATAAAAATACAGTGAGCAAAACATGTGCACATACCTGTAGATGTGTCTGTGCTCTGGTTGGGTCTGTGTACTGATGTACAGGCTGTGGATATGAGATGACAATTGTCATCAACTTGATCGAACGAAATTAATATTTCCAACATGGTTGATATTAAAAACCAGCCGGGTATTTTCCCATCAATCATCCAACTGAAGGTTGTACTCAGCAACAGGTCAGTCCAAGCTAAAGGCACTTGTGTTTGTCTCATCTTGCACAGCTCCCAGCGAAAGTGCTGACTCGGGAATTTCGTAGAGCGCTTCCAGTTAGCTACCATAACTTTCCCAAACATTCCTACCTATCACTTTTTCACTGTCTAGACGACAAGAAACTAAGCTAGCTAGACATACCTTGGCCTATTGGCCTGCAAACTTCCAGTAGCTTCCACTGCATTCATGACTATAGTGCATAGTAACGTAATGATGTAACTTGGTAGCCTCGTTCCCAGGCCCCCGCTTTATCAACCGAATAAAGCGGGGGCCTGGGAACGAGGCTAGTAACTTGGCACATGTGATAACTGCGGACGCACAGACAGACAGACAGACTTACAAACTCGGGAAAAATAATCTTAAGAACCAGCCGAGAAAAAACAACTAAACACTTTCTACATAAACGTGAGCTGCCCAAGGCTATGCTCAGCAACAGGTCAGCCATAGCTGATACCACAGACTACCTTTACTGGATAAGTGGTACTTAACACATGTATTGGTGTACATGTATATCCAGCAGGTGGACGTACGTGTCCTCTCCGTCTGTTCCGATGATGAAGGTCACCTCCCACTCTCCATTGGTCAGGAAAGATGGTTCTCCTGACTGTATGGAGATCAACACACTGTACTCCTGATTCAGCCCAACCACATGCAGTAATGAAAATACACACAATCATGTACTAGCTTAATGGTTAGTAAAGTTTTTGTAGCCTTGCAAATATATATAAGCACTGTAGATGAACGGAATGATCGAGTGATGCAAACGTGAACATCAAGTAGCTCGCTCTGGTCGGCTTCGTTCTCCCATAGCACCCATGGTTTTCTCGTTGTTTTTTTATTGTTGTTTTTGCTCTTTTTTTTGCGCAGGAGGGAGGAACGAGGCTAAGAACATGCTTCTTTGCTCGGAATGTCTTGTGCTCCCAGCACTTTACCTCCCATTACACTTACATCATAATAGTAAAGGTCGTACTGTAGTGGTGTACAGAGGCCTTGGCTCATACACACAGGCTCTAACAAGTAAAAGGGTCTCACATTCGGAGTCCCTCCCTCTATAAAAGAAAACCTGCTGTTCATATACATGTACATACAATGTATCAGTACAGTCTCATGGAGTATTTTTTACACCCACCAGCGGGACCTCCAGGATGTGTGTGAAGCTGTCGTCTCCTACACTGCGAGATACCAGAGCCAGGAACTTCGATCCATCATCTGAGAACATCGGTTCTTGAAGCTAAAAGATCCACATGGAAAAACCAACTTATTGGTTCATCCACCTCTAATTATTCACTTGTAAGTGATTAATCCTACATTGTAGCTGAACCACTTTATTCAACTGCATTAGTGGTAGTTTAATGTTTTCCACTTTTGAACAGCGATTCCTAATGTCTTGAAATCTTCAAGAAATCATAAACTAAAGTTTACACACATCTGCCCATTAACAAATTCTTACTGTGTTCATGATATAAAATTACGAGCTTATGTACTAGCACTCTGGTACACTATTACTAAAGCCGGAAGCACATAATGACAATCTACTTCTTACGTCATTATGTGCTCCTGGCTATATAGCAATAGACATAGCTACACATTAGAAGCAGAAATTCACTCACAATCTCGATCCAAGCAGAACTGGTTTGCTCGTACACCTGCAAGAGATTAAGAAAGAGGAATATCATTGTTAGAGTTCTAGTAAGTGCCCATCCCTCCGGATTAATTTTAGGGGCTCTAACGCAATGCTTAATGTCCAGTCCCCTAAATAGAGCCACCCCCTCAATTAATGAGCACTGACATCATAAAATTAAGATAAGCTCAGTTTAAACTCACAGAACAATATGTATGTCTAGGTACATGTACCTCCTACATGTACATGTACATGCAAATTCCTAGTACATTATAAATTCAAGTCCAATACAGTATCAGGGGTTCTTTTGGGAGAATTACTTTATGCTCCCCCCTTGGAAAATGTATGTCCCCCATAACCTCCTCTTCTCCTCTCCTCTACTCCATTGGATACTAAGGACTGCTAGCCTCGTTCCCAGGCCTCCACCCAGCTTTGTCGCTTGCAGTGCGGGAGAGCCTGCAAGCAACAAAAGCTGGGTGGAGGCCTGGGAACGAGGCTAGGACTGCGACCTTACACTAATGTACTACCTACACTATTGCAGGTGGAGGTGGAGAGGTCATAGGTACAGTAAACAGCCCTGATCTGTGTTCGGTTCATCCATGTGACAGTGGGTGTGGTCTCGTCAGCCCAGCCAGCAAATATAAAGTAGTGGTCACTGTGTGTGTATGTGTGTGTGTGTGTTTATGTGACAGTGTGTGTGTGTGTGTAATATACGTGAACGTACGGAATTGTGTGGACACCGGGAAAATGGCTCATTAAACACTTACTCATCTATGTCAACTGGAGGTTGGAGAACCACAGTGGAAGATGTGTTACTGACTGACACCACACTCAGGGTCACGTTGGGGTTCCGTGTACCAGGCTGGAGGGAAGCGGTAAGAGGGTCATGTGATAGTCAGGTGATACGGATAATCTTAGCCTTGGAAACCCATGGTCCAACCAACCAGTGGCACAGCAGGAAGGCCCTGGGAGCAGTAGTTAATTGTTTCACTGGAGGTTTAAATTCATGACATCACTTCCTTAAAACGAGAGTCAGGCCTTCCTTCCAAGTTGGGTGGGCAGTGGTTAATTTCCATGGCATCAAAGATGCTCTGACCTCACTTTGACTACAAAAACTCAAACTTGGAATACAGTCCTACCTTTGGGTAAGCGATAGACTCAATGGAGGTGTACTGGTTGCTGGGGGGGCCATAGTGGGGGAACCGGAAGTCCCTCACTGGGGTGTCATTGAAGGAGGCGTAGAGCAGGTGCTGGCCACTGGGGGCCCACCACAGGGCAAAATTCGAACTCAGGACCTCCTCTGGGGGCCAACAATGAAATTCACGTCAATACAATCACACAGCCATTAGCCCTAAAACTACAGGAGTTTTAAGGATAAGTAATGTTATAATACCTACATGTATACGTCTAATTTCACCAGTACTTATGATAATGGCTCGAGAAACAAGGACAGCTTTATTTCTCTACCTTTCAGACACTACTAACACCCCCAGTCATTCATTCCCAAGTCCCACACACCCAGCCTCATTCCCAAGTCCCACACACCCAGCCTCATTCCCAAGTCCCACATGTCCAGCCTCATTCCCAAGTTCCACACGCTCAGCCTCATTCCCAAGCTCCACACATGAAGTTCACGCCCAATGTCCACGCCCACTCACCCTCATACACCCAATCCGGGATGCCATGGAAGACCCTCTCGAAGGTGGGCGTGACCCTGGTAAGGTCGTCACTGGTAACATTGAAGAGGAAGATGGAGCCATTCACAACGTAAGCCTGCAGGAGGAGAACAGAGCGCTTTTGATGACAGAATGGAGAGGAGCTAACCCATAGCCTCATCCCCAGGCATTCGTTGAAGCTTTTTATCACTTGCAGTATAAAAAATAATCCTTGTTTAGGTGGGGGGCTAACTCTCGTCTAGACTAGCTAGTTCATTCATCCTTTGATATCCTGATGCTCTGTATTAGTTCATTACTCAAGGACTCTGTTAACCTCCCTTGGTAAAACTACGGACTTGACTAGATGTCTGATTCATCGTGAGCCACAGGTTCAGAGATGGCATTCTGTTACTCAGCAGAGGTACCTTTTCAACAGATCCTTTACACCCCCACAGAGGCAGGGCACAACACATACGTGACACTATATGCACATAGACACACGGGAATAGTAAACACCATCAGATAGCTCCCTCAGCCTAGTCCCAATTAGTAGGAAAAATGCACAAGCTTTATTTCTCTACCTTTCACCGTTGACACTACTTCAGCGCTCAGTCTGTGGTACTAACAGCATAGATAATAGCTATAGCTTCCCTAAGTCTATGCCGGGAAGCTATACTATCTATGCTAACAGCCCTAAAGATTAGCTATAAAATGTACTGATTAGCTGCCTGCCTAGTCCCAATTAGTAGGAAAAATGCACAAGCTTTATTTCTCTACCTTTCACCGTTGACACTACTTCAGCGCTCAGTCTGTGGTACTAACAGCATAGATAATATAGCTTCCCTAAGCTATATTATCTATGCTGGGAAGCTATACTATCTATGCTAACAGCCCTAAAGATTAGCTATAAAATGTACTGATTAGCTGCCTGCCTAGTCCCAATTAGTAGGGAAAATGCACAAGCTTTATTTCTCTACCTTTCACCGTTGACACTACTTCAGCGCTCAGTCTGTGGTACTAACAGCATAGATAATAGCTATAGCTTCCCTAAGTCTATGCCGGGAAGCTATACTATCTATGCTAACAGCCCTAAAGATTAGCTATAAAATGTACTGATTAGCTGCCTGCCTAGTCCCAATTAGTAGGGAAAATGCACAAGCTTTATTTCTCTACCTTTCACCGTTGACACTACTTCAGCGCTCAGTCTGTGGTACTAACAGCATAGATAATATAGCTTCCCTAAGCTATATTATCTATGCTGGGAAGCTATACTATCTATGCTAACAGCCCTAAAGATTAGCTATAAAATGTACTGATTAGCTGCCTGCCTAGTCCCAATTAGTAGGGAAAATGCACAAGCTTTATTTCTCTACCTTTCACCGTTGACACTACTTCAGCGCTCAGTCTGTGGTACTAACAGCATAGATAATATAGCTTCCCTAAGCTATATTATCTATGCCGGGAAGCTATACTATCTATGCTAACAGCCCTAAAGATTAGCTATAAAATGTACTGATTAGCTGCCTGCCTAGTCCCAATTAGTAGGGAAAATGCACACGCTGAATCATAGCAAATATTTACATGGAAGTTGAATCACTTACAGGTAACCAAATGAGCCCAACCTCTATTCAATATTATAGTCTTTACACTTGGCAGTGAGGTTCACCGAGATAGTGATTATAAGAAGTATGTGCATGGCAGCTTACAATGATGTTCTCAGTGGGGCTCCAGGCTGCATACTGTAACATCCCAGTCAGGTCATCCGGCCTGGTGACATTGCTAACATCTCTGCAGAAAAAAAGGGAAGTATGAAACTTAACATTGGCATGACATCAGATTGTATGCTACATGTTTAACCCAGTCTTTGTTCCTACAACTCAGTCTGGTTCCCAAGTACATGGGTACGAGACTAAAACAAACATGGAGGTTGGGTGGTCAGCACACTAGTGGCACATCAAGGTCAAAGGTCATGCTTAGGCTTACCCATCGTGATACACGTAGTAATCTGCGAGAAACGAGTGTCGGTAGACCTGAGGGGGTGAAGCCATAGGTTACTGTCCGGGATACATACCACAGTGTATAGGTACAGGTTCTATGAAAGCATAAATTTGACTCACAAATGGCTTTAGAATCAATCTAAGGGAATACAAAAATCAAAATTTTTCTGGCCCTCTAGTAATTCATGCTTCAAAGAAGCACAGGTCACTCCCCCCTCCCCCTCCCTTAACTTAAAATCCTATATGAAACCCTGATATGTGTGGGAGGAGTCTGTAATTAAATCATGCATCACCTACATGTAAATGGTTATACCGTTCTCATGTTTTAGTAATGTCATTCTCTCCCCCCCCCCCACACACACACACTTCAAGGTTGCTTTCATTACTATATTACTAATTTCTCTTTCTAGTGGTTGGCTACCTTCTGATAGTTGGTGGAGATGAGCAGGTACTGCTGGTCGTGGGAGAGGCTCACACTGATAATGTCCCCTAGCTCATTGCTCAGCCTCTCCTGGGGGGAGGGGAAGTGGATCACATGAGCTCACATGACACCACAAGACATAATTAAGGACATGTATGGACAGAACTAGGCAGATATTGCTCTAGCATTAACTGACAAAAATAAATGGCCAAGGCAACTTTACCTCAACAGGAATTGAGGCATGCACAAGATTTAGATATATCTATGGGGTGTGTGTGCACGCATGGATTTGTCTTGTTCCCAGGCTCCACTATCCAACTTCTATCATACAGTGTGGGAAAGAAGTGGGGGGGGGGGGGGGGGGGGTGGAGCCTGGGAAAAGGGCTATAAAATCACTCAAGTCCATATGCAGTCCTAATTCACAACTGTACATGTACAGCTTCCATGCTGTGCATATATCACTCAGTGTAAGTGTCCTAGCTAGCTAGCAAGCTGTCTATAGCCACACACCCATTCTGAGGCGGAGATCAGGGAGGTGTTGGAGCCGTCGGTCGGGTTGAGGAGGGTGACTCCGGTCTGTGAGGAGTACTGCAAGAGGAGGCCGTCTGTGGGAGGAGAGGAGGGAGGAATGGAGACATCCCGGTGACTGTAGGCTCTCGGACGTGGGGCAACATAGAAGACAATTGAAAATGCAATATACACCATATGCAGAGGGGGGTTCTCAGTTGGCTCTTGCATAAGAAATTATTCAGAGAGCCTACACCATATGTGTTGAACAATCTACATTACTCCCTATGGAAGGGGGGGTGGGGGTGAACTCTTTCAGAAATGTAGCTCCACCTACTTCCATCATATTTACATGTATTTTGTAACACAATACCTGGTGTCCATGATCCACTATAAAACAGCTGTTTAAAGTCTGAATTAAAGACATCGTCCAAAGAGATGACTGGCTTGCCATTCCCACTGTCTTTGGATGAGGAAGTGACTGGAGGGATGGAGGGAGGGAGGGAGTGAGGGAGGGAGAGAGGGAGGGAGGGAGGGAGTGAGAGAGGGAGTGAGTATGGGTAGAGCAAAGACAGACAGAGAGAGCACAAGAAAGGCAGCTACATGTAACCAATGAGCTAGTTATACTTCAAGCCTACACTGAGACAAAGTACATGTATATCCTATCATAAAGTGTGTTATATTTGCCATTCTTTGGCACAAATCTATGAGCAATCCTTAGTGTCAGTGTGGGCTGGAGGTTGACATTTGCAGAATAGCTTTCAAACCTCTCAGTCCCCATTGATGACGGCAGTGGTGAAATACTTTTAGCATATCATTAATTGTTTCGAACTAAGGGTTTAGAAACCTCACCGATGATGGCAGTGGTGACTGCGATGATGACAAGCACGAGGATGATGACCAGGAAGGATATGACGAGGGCCAGGATGAAGGAGCGGGCCTTCAGGCAGGAGCGCAGGGTGTGCACTTCTCCCTCCTGGGGAGAGAAAAACAGCAAACGGCAGTCACTGATATTTATAAATACAGACGTCACTGAAGATACCTCATTCCTCCCCCCTGCTTTTTGTGGTTACAAAAAAGTAGTTTCTTTTTTTCTTGGTTAATTATTAAATTCTAGACAGTAATTTCTAGAGGAAGTGTGGCAGTGTCTGGAGATCAGGATTGTCCAGATATGCGGCAAATTTTGCTTCATCCTTCCCGCATTTGTACGTATCACGACAGAGCAAAGGCAGCCTAACAATATACACAGAAAGTCTCTGAGTAGGAAGCAAATTTACCTCATATCTGGATATAACCCCACCGTTCAGATCCCCCCCCCCCCCAACTTTAGTCTTGCGTAGCCAGACTCTCGACGAGTCCGGCTACGTGAGACTACCCCTACCCTAAGAAACTATTTAAATATGAAGCAGTACTCTTGTCTTTGTCTTGTTCTAGGCCCGAGCTAAGGTACTTGATCCAATTAAAACTTTCTGCATAGCTGCCTAGAGCTATGA
>OY997389.1:1279687-1322172 GCA_963921505.1 Phakellia ventilabrum
GTGGGGCTGAAGTGGGTGGGGCTCAGTGAGAGAGGGTGGGGCTGAAGTAGGTGGGGCTCAGGGATGGGACATAGTTTGTAGGCATAATACTGGTGTGATGGGCTACACTTTAGCCTTGTGAAAAGTATATGTTTACAAATCCTTTTACACTACCCTTTTTGAAATTCCCATAAGCATCTGATATTGGACATGTGTACATATGCATGTGAAGTTAGATCAGAAAATTATATGTTCTATTTATGGCTTGTGCGTGCCTATGACTACGTGTGCATATAGTTAATTGTCCCCTCCCTAGCGCCGCGAGCAGCGTCGCTTGGATCAAGCGAGCAACCCTCACTACCTCAAGCCTTCTCCCAAGCTGTCGCCACGGAAACAGGAAGAAGCCGGAGCTGGTGGCCGGGTAGATGTCAGTAGCATCCCCGTTAGCAAGCTGGAGCTGGGAGTGGCTCTCATCCTGGGTCAGTTCAGGCTAAAATTAATTTGCATACATGTATATATAGTAGCATCCCCGTTAGCAAGCTGGAGCTGGGAGTGGCTCTCATTCTGGATCAGTTCTGGCTAAATTTGCTTATTATTATATGCAAACATTTTGATAAGCAGAATGATCCAGTTACATGTATGTTATTAAATTAATGAAGCGTGGGTTTTGATTTATACATTATTGGAGGCAATGTTCAGTGTAGGGGTGCATTCATTCCTTCCTATGCAATGGAGGCAGTGTTCAGTGTAGGGGTGCATTCATTCCTTCCTATGCAATGGAGGCAATGTTCAGTGTAGGGGTGCATTCATTCCTTCCTATGCAATGGAGGCAATGTTCAGTGTAGGGGTGCATTCATTCCTTCCTATGCAATGGAGGCAATGTTCAGTGTAGGGGTGCATTCATTCCTTCCTATGCAATGGAGGCAATGTTCAGTGTAGGGGTGCATTCATTCCTTCCTATGCAATGGAGGCAATGTTCAGTGTAGGGGTGCATTCATTCCTTCCTATGCAATGGAGGCAATGTTCAGTGTTGGTGTGACCTCAATCAGCTCACCTGCTAGGTTTACTGCTCCCCCTCCCTCCCCTGCCCTCCCCCCCTCCCTCCCCTGCCCTCCCCCCTTCCCTCCCTCCCTCCCTCCAGATGAGCCCAAGCCAAGCAAGAAGAGCAAGGGGAAGAAGGGCAAGGGGAAGAAGAAGCGTAAGGGTCGGAAGGGAGAAGACAGCGAAGAGGAGGTGTCCAGACCGTCGGTCGACGTCAGCATCGGGGAGATGCCTGAGGTAATCCCACGGTCACTCAATATTTGTAAGGTGATGGAGTTGCAGTGAGAAGTTTTTTTTCCACATGATATCATATCCTGTGTTTGTCTGGTACTGTTTGGTAAACATAAACAGCCTGAGGAGAGAACAAAACAACCCCCGGCGAAACTGACATCATCCCCATTTCTGTCTGCTAATGGGCTGAATAACCTGCAAAGAAAACACTAGCTGTATGACTAGCCTCGTCCCCAGGCTCTCGTGTGCGTTGCTGGAGAGGCTCAGGGACCTCTCGAAAGACGGTTGCACTTCTCTACCTTCTGCTGGTGGCATTGTTTCAGCGCTTGGTCTGTGGCACAAACGGGCTCCGAAGAGTAGCTACAAGAAGTACAGATTCGCTGCCTTCCTTTATTGTCTGAGAATAGCAGCAATCCCTGCCCACGCAAAAATTCACCCTTCTGCCTCCCTTGTACCCTCCGCGTCACACACGTGAGAAAATGTACCAGGCCCACAGCTGTGCTAAAGTGAAACGCACACGTGGGCCTGGGAACGAGGCTAGCACATGATAGTACTGCTTAATACGTACGGTATTCATATTTCAAAAACATATTATAGCCTAGCTAGATCATAAAGCGCATGTGCACCCTTCCTCTTTAGGGAGCCGTTTCGACTGACGAGGAAGGTGAGGACAAATCTCAGTTGGACGACCTCCAGCGGGCCTTGGATCAAAACCTGGACATGCCTCTCAGGGACGACGAAGTGCTCCCCGTCCGCAGGCACCGGCAGGTCTTCGTCTCACCCAAAGACGAGGAAGAAGAGGAAGTGAGTGTTGTGTTCCTGTGATTTCGGAATTTGCTGGAGGGTTTGTTAGTGCACAGGGCAGGTAGATATTTATTTATACACTGAGAATAGGCTTGGTAGCATTCCATTTGGTAGCTACATTGTATATGCGTATATACATACATACATTATGTGGCTGTCCCGTATACAAATGGAGTATTTTTACGTTGCATATTTCAATCATGTCACTGCGTTCAAAGCGCATTATCTCTGAACTTCTGTTAAGGGTGGGGCTCGTATGCGCAGCGTAGTCGCGTCAGATATTGATCCGTTTACACAGTGCATATGAACCCCGCCCTTAACGGAAGTTCAGAGATACAGCGCTTTGACCGTAGTGGCGCAATCGAAACATGCAACGGAATAATATTCAATGTTTACACGGACTGCCACATAAATAATTATCTCTACTGTGGAATGTGTTAGATGAGAAATATTTCATGTGTCCCTCTTCCCACATACTATAGCCTAAAAAGAAGGAGAAAGAAAAGGGGAAAAAGAAGAAGAAGGTACACACATGATTTGAGCTGCAATTTTTATGTATGTGAGGGCTGACACATACAATATCAGTGTTTCATAGGGTCGAGGGGGAGTGGAGGGTGAATATGGGAAATCCCCCCCCCCCCCCCCCCCCCCGGAATTTTGACCAAGGGAATTTTTTAGTCATTACAATGTATTCTCTTTGTCTGGCTGCATGTAAAATCTGGTGAGGAAGGCCTGGGTGCAAGGTTCATGCATTCCTGTCTCCACGCTCTTGTATACATTCAACTTTGCTACTGAAAGACTGTACTGTAAATCTGTTGCATGATTTGACCAGTTTTGTTTGGGTAGAGACGAAATGAATCATATCTGCACTTCATGGTTTATTAGCTAGACAAGCCCCATACTGGCTATGACAGGCGGGGGTGTAGACATGTCCAAGAGATATTCGGTATTCTTTCTTCTGTGCAGAGTAAGAAAGGCAAGGAAGGGGAGATAGTCGAGGCCGAGGGAGAGGGAGAGGGGGAGGGGGAGAAGGAGGAAGAGAAAACGAAAGAGGATAAGAAGAAGAAGAAGAAGAAGAAGAAGAGAAGCAAGAAGGGAGCCCATGAGAAGGAAGGTACGTGGGTCACCTGCTAGCTGCTAGTGCTGAGCAGTACGCATACTACATGTATATATGATGAAAACCCGGCACTTCGCGCATTCCCTCCCTCTTCCCTCCCTGTCTCCCTTGCTCCCTCGCTCCCTCCCTCCCTCCCTTCCTCCCTTCCTCCCCCCCTCGCTCCCTCCCTCCCTCCCTCCCTTCCTTCCTTCCTCGCTCCCTCCCTCCCTCCCTGCCCCCCTCCCCCCCTCGCTCTCTCCCCCCAGCCGCTGCTGAACCCTCTCTGATTGACATCTCTGGGCAGGCCAGTGAGGACACCAAACCCTCCGATGGAGTCGGCATTGACATGGAAACGGTCGTCAATGAGATAGAGGAGGAGGGTAAGACGGCAGCCAGCGGGGAGCTGGACGACCTCGAGTTCTGGCTGTCTACGAGCGATGCTCCCTCAAAGGTACTTACTACCAACACTGGCTATTGTTTCCTTCCAAAGCTTCCAACACTAGCACATTTACTCCTATTACATCATAAGGGATGAAGATCTGGTGGGGCAAAAAGCATACCTAATCACTGTAAGCCAGCGGTTTAATATTTCCTCCCCCCCCCCCCACTGCTCAGACCAAGCAACCACCTGCTGCTTCCCCTCAGGCGACCGTTGCCGAGCAACCGACTGAGGAGCCAGCTGAGGAGGGCAAGACCAAGAAGAAGAAGGATAAGGTGGGCATTATTTGGCACTGGCTTCACAGCAGCTGTTGCATGGCTCTTTTTGCCGAGCGAGAAGCGAAGTAACTAATCGTATTGCGATCAGCAACAGCGGGTAAGGCTGATTCAGCAGCAGGAAAGTGATGACTGCCGTTCTCAAAGCCTCGGACTGGCGGAACGGTCCGGTCAGCTGAGCAACTTGATTGCCACGAGGCTCTCTGTATGGAACACCATGTATGCACTAGTTAATAAGTGAGGCTGTGGACCTTTTGATCCATTATTACACCCCTTTTTGAATAATTCAGTAATAAAGATGCACACATTGTCCTTATAAGGTAACAAAGTGCATAATAGGAAATAAAAATGCTCACCATTGTCCTTATATAATAGTTAGATATCGAGTCCATGGGATCTACGTGATTTAGAAACCCGAGGGCCCGCGGCTGTAGCGTCCGAGCGTAGCGAGGACGCTACTAAGGGCCCGAGGGTTTCTAAATCACGTAGATCCCATTGGGCGAGATATCTAACTAATTTAGAGTATAGCAACAGTAACTATGTTGGCGCTTCAGTTGTCAAAAAAGTAACGTACAAGTAAGAATGGAGTTAGAGGACCTCTTGAGTGACGAGTTGTTAGAGTGGCTAGGGAACGACGAGCCAGACGTTAGCGACGATACCGATATCGAACAACTGCTGGCAGCTGCGAGTGACGTGTACGAGCAGTCACAATCTACTGGCTCCACCCCTCAACCTGACTCCGCCCCACCAGCGGGCACCCCGTCTACCAGCTCCTCCCTCCCGACGAGCTCCTCCCTTCTATGCACTAGTCTGATATTTCTACATTAAAATAACATCCTACAAACTAGTAGTAGAAAGGTAGTAGGAACTCACGACAGCAAGCAATAGAACCCAAAAGACTGGAACCAAAGGCTACCCAGTCCCAAGCCACTATGAGCCGGAACACTAGCAACTGCATGCTTATGTCTGTTGTATTGAATTTCTCTGTTGCTGTTGTGGCTTTGTTTGTGATAACTTCTCCCCATCTTCCCTCTCTCCTCAGACTCCATTGAGACTCCTGGCTGAGGATGAGAACATGAAAATGGTAGGATAAGTGCTGCCTGGATAGTTATGTTCATTCACGCCAGCCTTGTTCCCAGACTTGAAAAGCTGGTAATATTCATTATGTGATACACTTTCACGTGATAATAGCTTTATATATGCATGTATGCAGAAGTGTTTGGCTGATGTGGTTTAATGCAGTGCTGATTTGCTCTCACAGACTTACGAAGTGCGTGCCAACCCCCTGCACAGCGGACAGGTGACCGTGGCAGTGGTCTTCAGGTAACTGCAAAGGACCTGTCAACCTTCAATCTGAATATACGTTTCGTCTCGGAATTGAGAGAAAAAGGCAATATTGCTTTGTGTACTCAAGATCTCCCACTTTCCCCTATTCCCCCCCCCGAACCCCAGCAATAACTCTACCCACCAGCTGGTCTCCATTGAGTTCATTGTCCTCGACTCCCTCAACACCAAGCTGGAGAGACCGGTGAGACCCATCACTGTGGTACCGTACCGTGTGAAAAGCATGTACTCCAGTGGCAGTAGACTGAGAGCGGGCGGACCTGAAGCACTTGGTGCTCATTAGGCCTTTGCAATAGGCTTTTGCTCGGATAAGAGAGCTGTATCCGGATCCATAGACACGAAATTAGATCGTGCATACATGAATCAATTAGAGCAAGTTATTGAGTATGTAGTCTAGAGGGATGTAAAACCACACAACTCTATTAGAGTGTAGTACACAGCCTCGTACCCAGGCCTCCCATCCGCTACATTTAATCAGTGCACAGTCAATTTCTACGTGGGTTCTGCAGCTCCAGCTCCATACACTGAGACACCGAAAATGAGGAAACGAGGGGCGATGATCCTTGACTCTGACTCAGACTAACCTAGACATAGCTCCACTATAATATTTGTATCACCTCATGTATCTTATACATTCTATCTGCATGCGGTACAAAATTTACTCTATATAATACACCTGTGACCTTTGGCACCACAGATGGGGTCTTCAGCTCACGATAGCGTGAAGGTACCATTTCAGCTTCCTCCAGGTACATGCATACATGTACGTAGCACCATACACACACACACAGACAGACAGACACACACACACACACACACACGCCTTACAATCTCTTACCACATTAGGAAATAGTCTTTACTGCATGGACTTATGATCCCCTGTGCAGGAACTGTCAACGAATGCCAGTTCATATTCTATGTGCAGAGCTTCCTAGTCCCCCAGAGACTGAGGGGTACTACCACCGTGGTGGAGGAGGAAGAAGGGGAGGGGCTGATTGGGAAGGCTCCGACACGTAATTTTGCCTTTCCTCTAACGATATATCATACCGACTAAATATGTTCTCTAGAGCTCACATGTTGTCCCTAGTACATGTGTGGGTAGCCCTCTGCAATGGAATACCATAGTCTGCTTTTTAGTAGCATACTTCCTAATTATACACCGTAAAGTGTTTTCTGTAGTTCGTCCCTGGCACTCCCCTTGGAAATAACATCCTACAAACTAGTAGTAGAAAGGTAGTAGGAACTCACGACAGCAAGCAATAGAACCCAAAAGACTGGAACCAAAGGCTACCCAGTCCCAAGCCACTATGAGCCGGAACACTAGCAACTGCATGCTTATGTCTGTTGTATCCCTCCCTCCATCCCTCCCCCTCCCTCTTTCTCCCCCTCCTCTCTTTCTCTCCCGTTCCTCTCTCTCTCCGCTCCTCCCCTTTTCTTCTCTTCCATTGTTTCCAGACTCCTGGCTGAGGATGAGAACATGAAAATGGTAGGATAAGTGCTGCCTGGATAGTTATGTTCATTCACGCCAGCCTTGTTCCCAGACCTGAAAAGCTGGTAATATTCATTATGTGATACACTTTCACGTGATAATAGCTTTATATATGCATGTATGCAGAAGTGTTTGGCTGATGTGGTTTAATGCAGTGCTGATTTGCTCTCACAGACTTACGAAGTGCGTGCCAACCCCCTGCACAGCGGACAGGTGACCGTGGCAGTGGTCTTCAGGTAACTGCAAAGGACCTGTCAACCTTCAATCTGAATATACGTTTCGTCTCGGAATTGAGAGAAAAAGGCAATATTGCTTTGATACTCAAGATCTCCCCTTTCCCCTCCTCCCCCCCCCCCAGCAATAACTCTACCCACCAGCTGGTCTCCATTGAGTTCATTGTCCTCGACTCCCTCAACACCAAGCTGGAGAGACCGGTGAGACCCATCACTGTGGTACCGTACCGTGTGAAAAGCATGTACTCCAGTGGCAGTAGACTGAGAGCGGGCGGACCTGAAGCACTTGGTGCTCATTAGGCCTTTGCAATAGGCTTTTGCTCGGATAAGAGAGCTGTATCCGGATCCATAGACACGAAATTAGATCGTGCATACATGAATCAATTAGAGCAAGTTATTGAGTATGTAGTCTAGAGGGATGTAAAACCACACAACTCTATTAGAGTGTAGTACACAGCCTCGTACCCAGGCCTTCCCTCGCAGCTTTTTTTCGCACCCTGCATCTCGTGTGAAAAGCTGCGAGGTAAGGCCTAGGCACGAGGCTATGTAGTACATATATACATGCATGTACATGTATACATAGTAAGATGGCCTGTGAATTACTCCTTTATTTCCCTCTGTCTGTTACAGATGGGGTCTTCAGCTCACGATAGCGTGAAGGTACCATTTCAGCTTCCTCCAGGTACATGCATACATGTACGTAGCACCATACACACACACACAGACAGACAGACACACACACACACACACACACGCCTTACAATCTCTTACCACATTAACAAAACTACCCATATTTATGATCCCCTGTGCAGGAACTGTCAACGAATGCCAGTTCATATTCTATGTGCAGAGCTTCCTAGTCCCCCAGAGACTGAGGGGTACTACCACCTATATGATAAAGGTTTGGACAGCGGATGAACTGATTGTACACGTAATTTTGCCTTTCCTCTAACGATATATCATACCGACTAAATATGTTCTCTAGAGCTCACTTTTGTAGTTTATGTAGTGCAAAATAAAGGTGGTACATAGTCTGCTTGGTACTATCCACTACATACATACACTAATCACTGTAATTAGTACATTTCTCGATTTCATAAGTGTTTTCTGTAGTTCGTCCCTGGCACTCCCCTTGGAAATCACTTCAAACGGGCGAGAGCCTGGTATTTTTCACGCCTAACTTAATTATGCACAGACCAGGACATATCGAAAAATTCATCCTTCCCTCCGCTCTCTGCTCCCTTCTCTCGTCTGCCTCCCTCCCTCCATCCCTCCCCCTCCCTCTTTCTCCCCCTCCTCTCTTTCTCTCCCGTTCCTCTCTCTCTCCGCTCCTCCCCTTTTCTTCTCTTCCTTGTTTCCAGTCTGACGAGGGTACAGTGAGTGACAAACTGGACTTCACCGTCCTGCTACCTTGCTCTGCCTTCATCTGTCCCATACCATCCTCCCAGTAAGCACATGGAGCATGTCCCATACCATCCTCCCAGTAAGCACATGGAGCATGTCCAAAGAAATTAAGCATGCTGTTTGAGTGTTATCTTGTAGCTGAATGCCACCCTTCATGCCTCAAAGCAAAGCCATCACATGGTATAATGCTAGCCTTTTCCGGCAGCATGTCTAAAGTATAGATTCACAGGCAGGGCTCCAATTCCTTTGTAGAAGAGCTTGGGATAATAATTAGTAGCCGTTGTGTCTGATCATGCGTTATCTTAAGAAATGTCATCTCGTTCTGCAGACAGCAGTTTGCCAGCCTTCTAAGCAGTGGTAACCTCTCCGACACCCAGAGCATCAAGGTATGTGACTATGACACTTTCTGGTGGTTATTGCATGTAGGCTTGAGCAGATTATGCTGGAAAATTTATCTATTATCCTTTTGGGTAATTTTTCATGCAAGTTTGCCAATTTTTGTCTATTGTGGTCAGCTAATTTATGCTAGTAAAAATGCTTCAATAGCGCCTACTTGCGTGATGGGCAAGTTATACCAATTGCATATTAGTCATGTATGCTAAATTGTTTTCATGGCACCATGAAACCTACACACCTACATGCACACACACATACACACACAACATGCCACACATATCCATACTAGGCCCCGTTCAAGAACACAGCGGACTTTGACTCAGCCCTGGCAGTGATCGCAGCCACCCTGCATCTCGTGGTGGTAGAAAAGATCGAAAAGTTGTGCCTCTCTCTACGTAGCAGCCTCCATTTTCTGCCACAACTCACCATGTACAAAATCTACTGCCTGCATGGACGTTGAGAACTTCCTTCAGATACTTCTGAAGTATTGTGTACTAGTGAATTACATTAGTGTATTTATAATAATAGTGGTTCAAAAGTGGCTTAACAAGAATTTTCTGTGGAATACGGTTTCGGTGTGGCATATCTCATAAGTTACTGTTCTTCAAGCTCAGGTGGGATTAGATTCAGGGGAAAACTTGGCCACACTAACAAATTTAAGTAATTAACCAGCTCCTGAATGGGTCTTATTCCCTCCCCTTTCCTTCTCCTCCTAGGGTGAAGCTGCTGTGAGCATAAACGCTAAAGGCAGTGACTCTCAGCTCATCTCAAACCTTCTGGATGAGATCAAGGCCATCATTTGATTGAGAGCTGTAGTTTGGTTGAGAACACTGTTGAGTGCATTAATGGTGTAGGCGATATTTGTTACTGCTGTGTATTGTGTGGCTAATTTTTGCAGTTTAACTGTGTGTGTGCATGTGAGACAAAATAAAGGTGGTGAATGATGCTATGGTACTATCCACTACATACATACACTAATCACTGTAATTAGTACATTTCTCGATTTCATAACGACTTTTGTAGTGTACGATTCTGTCTCTTGGAGATGTATTAACCAGTATCCACACATACTGCATCTCTAGGGAGATTTAGGCAAAAACCCACTAAAAACATGAACTTTGGTCCTTATATCTCTGGTGTTGATGGACTAAGGTGAACAATGCTAACATCCAATCATCTTGGCCTGACTGCTTGTGATATCCAAGGTTTGAACTCACTCAGAACTAAGATGCAAATTTAAGTATATACCTCGCGATTTTTCAAATAAGGTGTCTAGAAGGAGCCATAGATGTCTGTGACTTTTACTAATTGAATTAGCAATAATAATTTATTCTCCAAAGTGTAGCATCGAACTGTCAGAGATACAGCAAATTTAATTATTATCCCAGAGCATGTGCATGATGAAGTGGGGGCGGTCTCCCTCTCGACTAGCTGGTGTCTATTGAGGTTCAGCACAGAACAACTATCCCAACACAGGTATTTTAGAAGAAAAATAGCATTATGCCGAGAAAGTAGTAGATTCTTTATGTGTATTGTAAGATATTTAGCTCATGGTTTCATCGCCTGCATACCCTTCTACCCTTCGCAGCATGTATGTAAATCAGCTCACTAAACACTCTTTGACCTCTGGGTAGCCAGGCAACTGGAGATCTATTATCTAACTGGCATATTTCAAAGAAGTACTCATTAATTTTTATAGCTAATTTATGGTAAAAATGCTTCAATAGCATCTGGAGGAAGTTCTGAACTTCCACGTAGCAGTAGATTTGAGGCCGGAAGTACCCAGAGCAAGCTGTCAACTTCCACGTAGCAGTAGATTTGAGGCCGGAAGTACCCCGAGCAAGTTGTCAACTTCCACGTAGCAGTAGATTTGAGGCCGGAAGTACCCGGAGCAAGTTGTCAACTTCCACGTAGCAGTAGATTTGAGGCCGGAAGTACCCAGAGCAAGTTGTCAACTTTTACGTAGCAGTAGATTTTCTGCCACAACTCCCATGTACAAAATCTACTGCTGCATGGACGTTGAGAACTTCCTTCAGATACTTCTGAAGTATTGTGTACTAGTATTCTTAGTGTTTTATAATAATAGTGGTCAAAAGTGGCTTAACAAGAATTTTTTGTGTTTTTATACTAGTACGTAAAATCCAATAACTGAATAGTAACATGGGAAACATGGCAATACTAATCTTCAACCTGAAGTTCCCAACTTCTTCAAGGAAGTTCCCGGTTTCTGCGGTGTTACTATTCGCTTCAGCAGTTTGAGCCATGTGAACAGTTACTATTATAAAACACTAAAAATACTAGTACAAACTACTTTGGCAGTATCTGAAGAAAGTTCTCAACTTATAGTTTATATAAGTGAAATGATACTGTTTGTCTGCATGCATGCAGATATCATAAAAAGGCTATATACTGAGAAGACTTGGTTCACTAGTAGGAAAAGCTCTACAACTACCACAGGGAAGTTGCCAACAAATATATTATAAATTCAGCATAATATTGCACAAATACAAAAATGGTATTATAATTACATTACTACAACAAATACCTGCCTAGTTTATGCAATCTTTAATTTTCTAATTAACATTGTACTTGAAAGCCATCTGGCCTAAAAGCCTTCCAATAACTTCAGTATCACTGTTGCCTTGAGGTCCAGGATTCAGTAACAATTGTAAGTCATTACGGTTGTTCAATGCCTGATTACACTTGTTTCTCCAAAGTGTACCATATGTTGCAGCAATGCTTCTCACTAGCCCATGTTTTGGTGAATCTTCAGTCACGAGAACCTTATATGTGATCAAAACTGCAAGGATGAGCAAGCCCAGCTGCAGGCCTTGGAAGATAAATGATGCAGCAGCAACAGAGCTAACTGGAAGCCAGCCAATTGCAAATAACAAAAATCCTTCCGATGTAGCTAAAACAGGAGCAACAATAATTAGTTCAAAAGTAAATCGGCAAATATTAAATTTTGTAGTAATGCTCTCCAACTGCTCTTGTTCTTCCTGCTCCTCTTTATACACTGCACCACAGGCCTCCACATCACTCGGAATATTATTTGAACAAAAGCACCTGCAATTGCAATAATATATCTGCCTGAATGAAAAAAAATAGACAGTAGGATAATGAATGTAGCAGAATTAGCATGTGAGTGGTCACAAATCCATGCAAGAACAATATAACCAGCATGAGAGGCCAGACACACCAATGGAGCAATAAAAAGCAGGGTTAGGATCCAAAGTTCTTTTTCACAGTCAATAAGCTCCTGGTGATTGGGAAATAAACAGCAGCAGCATAGTTTATAACAAGACTTGATCCAGCAAAAGGTATCTTTATATCTACTACAACAGAGAAAAAGAATAATTCCAAATGTAATGATAACAGTGGGTATGAAATCAATGATGGTTATCACCAGAATAAAAGCGTTGGTGGAGGGAAGTATTATGTCGTATTTAGACAGTTCGTGTTTCCCTGTAAATCCATGACGCACGGCAAATGAGTCCATAGCTAAAGTATAAAATGAAAATACTACTCCAGTAAGTGCAAGGGCTGCCAAGTTGGCATGATTTCGGGCTTTCCTTAATTTCAATCTGATTTGTGTGCGGAGGCTTTTTACAATAACGTATATTAGTGTAACTACTGCAATAGGCAAAAACACCACGAGGGCAAAAAATGCATATAGTTTGTGATCTGTTTTAAACTTGTCTTTAACGTCCTGCACACAGACTGCACTTGCCGGTGTCTCCACAACCACTATATCTCGTAGATTGTTAAATTTTCCATAGAGCTGAAGCTGCATGTGTGAAGATGATAATTTGAGACCAGTGGATCAAGTAAAAATAAGTATGATTATACACAGATTCTCAGTGGGGACTTAAAAATTTATAAAGCCCATGTAAAATTACTACTTTAAATTTATCCCCCACAACACACTCACTGTAAAGGTAAAGATTGAGGGTTTGTATATGTGTCCAAAATTTGGTTACTTGAGTTGCTTAACACCCGGTCTTGCTCAGTCCATCTATCAGGAGCATATTTTATGGGCAAAGTTAGTAATGATGTTGCAGCCTCTTTGATCATTTGGCCCAATGTAAACATTTACGAGGCAAACACTGCCCCATATGCAAATTGATTGTAACCATATAGCGCTAGCCATACATGTATGTGAACACAAAGAGAATGTAAGACATTGATAGATTAAGAAAGACTGTCGACCAAGCTGGGAGTCTTTATTCGGTGGACTGGAATGGACTACTGGACTACTGGACTACTGGAACACTAGAATTAATGGACTACAGGAACATGCCTGTCACAAGTTTGAAGTATCAATGACAGTCGTACAAATGCATGCATGCATGCGTACATGCATATCACTACTAAAAAGGAAAGGTTATTTTAACAATGGATCAGTTGCTGGAGTTGCATCATTATCATTTTATGCTACACAGTTTTTGTAAGGGAACAATGTTCTGCTGATTGTGATAACTTACATGGATATCATAGTTCGGATATATCCATATTATTTGCTAGACTATAGGCATCTAAAAAATGATTATTTTAATGTTTGGTTATTGGAGTTGCATTAATACTGTTTTCCAATAGCATTGTAATCATACATAGCTTTTATACAGTTGTAGTACACAGCTGTGTAAAGACCAATTCTTTATCGACTGTAATACCTTACATGGCTATCATTGTGTAAATAGCCCAAGGTCATATTTTAATGTCAAAGAGATGTTGAAAGTAAAATACCACAATATATATATGTGACTTGTGACTGTCTCTATACTACACAAATATAGCCAGCACAGTATACAGCTTTGACAGGGAACAATGCCTATAGCTATTTAACATTGTGCTTCTGATAACATTGATAGTTCATACTCACCTCAAAGTACTGCAATAGCTACCATGCAACTCTTGGCAACCAGCAATGCCAGGGGGTTGTTGCGTGATCTGGAAATTTGAGTGTTTTTTGTTCTCTCTTGTTGCCCATCTCAAGCCTACGAAAGCTAATATTAGCCTCGTTCCCAGATCTACAACCCAGCTTTTATTGCTTGCAGTAGCTTTAGCTAATGACAGCGACAGCCTGGAAGCGAGGCTAAGCTAATGTATCAGTTTGTTAGAATTAACTATCCTTTGGCTTTTCGTTATTGTTTATAACTTGAGTAGCTGTCTGCTCAATCTCCCCATTTTAATTGGTGACAAAGGCTATTGAGAGGATAGAAACAACAGTTACTCATGTTTTGTTCTTTTTGTTTTTTTAATCTAAATTTTAGTGCAGTGAGAAATCTAGAATTGACAATATGGGAACAGGAACGTATTAGCTTAGTTTTGCTCTATGCTTGTAGCTAGATCCTTTCTTCTAAGAGAAGCAACAGTAGGCTAGCTGGAGTGAAGTGCAGATACACACTAGTGTGGTCATACCCGCTGTTTACGAGACCTGATTCTCTCCACAAGGCCTGATGTTCTTGCTGATCAGAGTCTGTTCATGTATACTCCTGGTAATGCAAGGGCCATACAGAGATATTTTGAGTCTTGCAAGCAGAACTGGAGGAAGATAACAGACTCAGATCAGCAAGAACATCAGGCCTTGTGGAGAGAATCAGGTCTCGTAAACAGCAGGTATGACCACACTAGTGTGTATCTGCACTTCTCTCCAGATAGCTATATGAGTGCTGATATAAACTGGGGAAGAAAAGGAGAAACCAAACCAATTAGGTATTCCTCATTTAAATGTCAGAGGAGTCCAGCCCCGATGAAGTAGGAAGCATGCCTGTTCATCAACCAACATGGCGACTCAAATGGTAAGTATTACAATAAGCCTTGTAAATTATTGGCACTTGCATATCAATTCATTACCTGCTATCCCAGATTATCCCACATAGCAACACCACTGAATGGATTCCTTCAGGAATTAGACAAATGAGTTGCCAGTGCACATACGGGTGGACATGAAAAAGTATATTCCACAGTATAGGATGAGAGTTCAAAATACCCCCCAGGCCTCAAGCCATTCCCTCCACCTAGCTCAGAAGTGAGCAAAGAGTGGCTCAATGGTTTATAGCTACACACCCAATTATCACTACAACCATATTATTATTATGTTTGATTCTACTCTACATTTAAGCTATACCATATTTTGATATGCCTGAGCTCTAAAGCAACTGATGCACATATTATACATACAGTTTGCATATCATGACATGCTTTTTACTTCACATGCTGGTATTTATTTTACATGCTTAAGTATGCTCACTTGTTTGTATTTAGACCATTATGCATTTCATATGCTGGTACTCAACTCACATACTGGTAATTTGACTCACATGTTGGTATTCAGTACTTTATTATTAAAATGTGTACACACAGATATAAGTTATTATAATGATGACACAATGTATAACTATTTATGCACCAGGTTACTACTAGAGTCAGAGTCCTAATCAACAGATGCATGACTTGGTTGTAGTTCAGTTGTCTCTACAGCACTCTGCTGTACATCTGAAGTAACAGGTCTAGAGTTGCTGCCTCGTGATGCTCTTGAATCTGTAGAAATTCTTCGCAGAGGAGGCTTTCTTGTTTGACTTTCACTGTCAGAGGAAGAGCCCTCTGAATCGGAGCCTGAACCTGAGGAGGAGCTTGAACTCGAGGCTTTGGATGTCCGTGACTGGGACCCTCGCTTCTTTCTGACAGCTAGGGATGGTGGTCTACTACTGGTTTGTGCACTGGGTGATCGCATGGTTTCCTGTGCCTTGGCGTTTGGTGTGGGCGTTCTTGTTTCACTTTCAGTAACATGAGAATCATGCAGTAGGATGAACAATATTGTAGCTACAGCCGAGTAGTATAATCACTAGTCTTTATTAAAATTAGTATGTTACAAAGTTTACATACTCTATGTGTAAGGACATCAAGCATGGGATTTTGTCCACATTTGGAAGGTGTTTGGTTTCATTCATTTGTAGGAAATCTGCATTCCTGTTTTAGGAGACCGATGATCTCGAGGCCACAAGTTGACAGCAACCAGTGTGAGCCCTTGTTCGCTATGGAACTTATAATAGCATAAATTGTATGTATATTATATTTTCTGCCAATTGTCTGTAGCTAGTATGATGGCTAAACAATAATTGCATTAAATCATCAAAAGTTTCTTTACTGTGTCATAGGACAGGATGTCCCCCCCCCCCCCTGAGTAGTCTCGCATGCCAGCCCCCTTCTGCGGAAGGGAGCTGGCGCGCGAGACTACCCCTAAGATTGTCCCCCCGGGTGTGTGGTCCTAGGAACACATTATATTAAAAAAACATTTAAAAAAATGAAAGAACATATAGGGATGGAATGCCAAAAAAGCAACCAAACAAGGTAGGAATGACACCACAATACTCTTACGCATTGTCATCCCTATATCTTTTGCCATTTTTCCAACTAGGTCTTATTAGCTATACGTGAGTGTTACATGGGATGACAGGATGTTATATTGTGGTGTAGCTACATGGAGAGTTTTTTTTATTGGAAATATGTTCAGTACTAAAGATTATTCCGTTGGCCAAGTCAAGGGTTGTTATTACAGGTGGAAGAGTGTAGGTGTAATTGTAGAAGTAGGTCATTGCAGGTCAAGTAGGTGTGGATTGTGGTGTAGGACATGCGGTAGTCTATAGAGTGTGTATTGCCATGGAGAAGTTGTAGTTTGAGGAGGTCATGTGTGTTGCATTGCAAAGTGCGGCAATTGTCAATTTATATCGGCTGTGGATATGGCTGGTGTGGCATGCCTGGGATTGGTGTGTGTGTGTGCATGTGTGTGCTTCCAGTTCTTTGCAAACGCTCTTGTATGAGTGCAATACTCAATGGGATGTGTCGCTTCTTTGCGTCTGAATCATTGCAATCGCTTCAGCGATTATTGTGGTCACGGAAAAGAAAAGAAGAATCAAATAGTGGATTTGCCCATTTAGCGACTTGCCAATGGGCACTTCAACGATGCTCTCTGACACCGTTAACAGTTTTGTTACTGATGAAAACACTGGAGAAATACAGGTATGGCTCATCAAAGCCTATGATTACATCTAGGCAGAGTTTTTAACATATCAATTTGTACATATACAATGTAGCAGCTATTTTTTCAGTGTACTACTATACTCTATGATGAGATAGGGATTATAGAATAACACCCATGTTAACTGAATGTTAACACCTGTATATAGTCATGTTTACACCTGTTACCACCATGTTAACACTTCTACACACTAATGTTAGCACCATGTAAACACGATTGTTAACACTATGTAACACCATGTTAACACATATAAACTTATGTTTACATCCACGCTAACACCTTATTAAAACCATGTAAACATATTGTTTCTGCCTGTATATACTCGTGTTAACACTATGGTAACATCATGTTAATACCAATGCTAACACTCATGTTAAATCCATGTTAACACCTATTAACATCTTGTTAACACTGTGTTAACACACTATGTTGATACCTTGTGTTAACACCTTGTTAACACAGTGTTAACAAGGTGTTAACAAGGTGTTAATAGGGTGTTAACATGGAATTAACATGAGGTGGTAACACTGTGTTAACAAGGTGTTAACAAGGTGTTAGCAAGGTGTTAACATGGTGTAACATGGCGTTAACATTGTGTTAACAAGGTGTTAACAAGGTATTAACACCTAGTTAACACCATGGCAACACCTTGTTAACACCATGTTACACCTTGTTAATACCATGTTACACCATGTTAACACTTTGTTAACACCTTGTAGATGTTGAAAACAGCGATCAAAGTAGATTTGATATCGATAAAAAACAGTTACAGAGACAAGCATGCACGATAGAGATCACGTGATACAAAAAGTAAATATCAAATAACTCATAAATAGAAAGTCTTAGTATGCATGTAGGTTCTGAGTAGTTCTGACAAGAGTGCCCACTTCCAACACTCCTCCTCACTCGCTGTCAGAATTAGAGTACTTGGAGGATAGTAACTCCAGCCAGAGATCGTAACTTCATAAACTGTTCCTTGGGAAGTCCCTTGGTCATCATGTCCGCAATCATCTCCTTTGTCGGGCAATACTTGAGTTTCACAGTTCCCTTGTCGACTTGATCTCGGACGAAATGGTACTTGATGGAGATGTGCTTGGATCTACCGTGGAATTGAGGGTTCTTTGCCATGCAGATGGCAGACTGATTGTCCTCAAAAACTGTAACAGTTTCCTGTGGACGATTTTCCAACACTGCTGTGAGTTGTCTGATCCACGTGGCTTCTTGAGCTGCACTTGCGAGAGCAACGTATTCCGCTTCTGCTGTAGAGAGTGCGACGCAAGTTTGTTTCTTGCTCCTCCAGCTCACTGCTCCACCACTGATTAGGAAGAGATATCCGGACGTGGATTTCCGGTCATCGAGATCACCACCCCAGTCGGCATCAGAGTAGCCGACACAGTCTCCCGATACATTGGGAGTAAACACCAGACCATAGTCAGCAGTGCCTCTGAGGTATCTCAGGATTCGTTTCACCGCAGTCCAGTGCTGCTTAGTGGGCTGAGCAGAGAACTTCGCAACATTGCTGACTGCAAACGCGATGTCTGGTCGGGTGGCCATAGCCAGGTATAATAGACTTCCAACAGCTGATTGGTATTGCTGCTGATCAATGCACTCGTCGCAATCTGTCGCCTTTTCAAGCTTCGTACTGGTGTCAACAGGAGTAGCAACCGGCTTTGCACTTTCCATCCCGAATTTTCTCAACAGATTTTCTGTGTAAGCATGCTGGCCAACCCACACATTTCCCATTGTTTCGTCTTGCACGACCTTCATTCCAAGGAAATGGTGCAGCCTTCCCAGATCCTTGATGTCAAACTTCTTGGCGAGTGACTTCTTTACTTCCGCGAGTCGTGTCTGGCTCTTTGAAGCCATCACAATGTCGTCAACGTAGACACCAAGGAAGAACGGCTCTCCCTTTGACGCACGATAGATGCAGGGATCACTCTCGGTTTGGGTAAAACCGATCTCTCTCAGGTGCTTGTCAAGGGCAGTGTTCCAGCAGCGGGGTGACTGCTTTAGACCATATAGACTCTTCTTCAGTCGGCACACTAGGTGCTCTCGCCCCTTGGCCACAAAACCTTCTGGTTGCTTCATGAAAACCTCCTCCTCGAGCTTGCCGTTTAGGAAAGCTGTGGTGACGTCAACTTGATGTAGTTGAAGGCCATGCTGCACAGACAGTGCAATCAGAGTGCGGATAGATTCCAGCCTCACCACGGGGCAGAAGGTCTCATCATAGTCGGCCCCAAATTTTTGAGTAAAACCTTGGGCGACTAGTCGGGCTTTGTAACGTTCAACGTTTCCATCTTCGTCTGTCTTCACCTTAAAAACCCACTTGCTACCGACAGGCTTGCGACCGGAAGGTAACTCCACCAAATCCCAGACCTCACTTTCTCGCAGAGATTTCATTTCCTTCTCCATTGCCTTCAGCCAGTGAGCTTTCTCTGGAGTACTTTGCACTTCCCCCACAGTGTGTGGCTCCTGCACTTGACTTCCAGCAAGGTTTGCCTCCCATCCGAGGTATTCTGGCATTTGTCTCTGTCGTGCTGATCGTCGAACCGTTGGTTGAGACGACGTAGACTCGTTGACGGCAGGATCTGTTAATGTGTCACGACGGTCAATCTCCTGTGCTTGTGGTTCCACTTATGGCGATTCCGTGGTTGTTGGTGTGGTTGAAATCGAGGCCCTTTACCAGGTTGTCTCGGGCCAGCTTCTGCAAGCTTTGCGTGTTGAGGTGCCCGTAACGTTGGTGCCACAAAACTTCCTTCGATTCTTGTGCAACACCGGCACGCTGGTCAATTTCGCAGTCAAGATAGTAGAGACTTCCTACTCTAGTTGCCTTGGCAATCAACCTCCCATCTGATCCAACGATCTGGCAGCCACTGTCGTTGAATTCAGTGACCTTTCCGCTTTCAGCTGCTTTAGCAACACTCAGGAGGTTGTACGACAGCGCTGGTACATAAAGCACATCTTGGACATTACATCTGCTTGACGTACTGTTCGGCAGTTTCATCTTCAGAGAGACCACGCCGCTCCCGATTGCTTTCAGAGTGTGTCCGTCTCCCAACGTCACCTCCATTTGCTGCTTCAGAGGTTGAAGATCCACAAAAAACTTCTTGTTGCTACACATGTGACATGTAGCTCCTGAATCCACGATCCAGTTTCCTGCAGATCCGGACTGTAGTGCGTGACTAACCACCAGAGCATCACACTCATCGCCCGGGCTCTGGTTTCTGACAGAAGCTTTGTTTGCCTGTGGTTGAGACTCCCTGCTACGTGGGGGTTGCTTTTGCTTCAAAGCACGACAGTTCCGCTTGATGTGACCAAGCTTGTTACAGTGGTAACACCTGACCTCCATCTTTGAGCGAGTGACAGTCATAGCTTTCATGTGACTCCTCCCACTGTCTTCTTGGTCCTTGTGCTTGCTCTCTTCATGCAATAAATGCTCCGTAATGACCACCATCTGAGGCACTTCAGAGTTGGCTTCAAGGGCTGTAACGAGCATATTATATGACTCAGGTAAGCTTGCTAGCAAATGAACAACACGGTCCTCCTCCTTCACAGGATCACCGATAACCGCAAGCTCCTCAAATATTTCGGTCATTTTCCGGATGTGCTCTTGAACAGACTCTCCCTCTTTCAGCTTCAGGGAATATAGCCTCCTCCTTAACCCCAGCTTGTTCGCCCATGTCTTCTTTTGAAACTGGTCGGACAGTTTTTTCCAGACAACGACAGGATCCTCTGGATCACCGAGGAGGTAGAGTAGCGATGGCTCAATGGATAAAACGATAAGAGCTAGAGCCCGATCTCTCCTTGTCATGAACTTGGCACGCTTTTCGGCTTCTCTTTCCTCTGGGATTGTCTCCGTTCCATTTACTATGCTCCATAGTCCGTCCTTCATGAGTGCCATCCGGCACTGGACTTTCCACGTAGGGTAGTTTGACCCTTTCAACGGGACAATTGCCACTGACCTTGACTCAGCCATATCAAAAACTAAAACACAGCCCAAAAAGAGAACGTAGCTGGCTGATTAGGCCCCACGATCTGGGCCCATAACCTGTTGAAAATAGCGATCAAAGTAGATTTGATATCGATAAAAAACAGTTACAGAGACAAGCATGCACGATAGAGATCACGTGATACAAAAAGTAAATATCAAATAACTCATAAATAGAAAGTCTTAGTATGCATGTAGGTTCTGAGTAGTTCTGACAAGAGTGCTCACTTCCAACAGTAGACACCTTGTTAACAGCATGTAACACCATGTTAACACTTTGTTAACACTTTGTTAACACCTTGTTAACAGTGTTTAACGCCATGTTACACCATGTTAACACCTTGTTAACACTTTGTCAACACCTTGTTAACACTTCGTCAACATCTTGTTAACACTTTGTCAACACCTTGTTAACACTGTCAACACCTTGTTAACACTTTGTCAACACCTTGTTAACACGTTGGCAACACCTTGTTAACACGTTGTTAACACCTTGTTAACACCATGTTACACCATGTTAACACTTTGTAGACACCTTGTTAACAGCATGTAACACCATGTTAACACTTTGTTAACACTTTGTTAACAGTGTTTAACACCATGTTACACCATGTTAACACTTTGTTAACACCTTGAAGACACCTTGTTAACAGCATGTAACACCATGTTAACACTTTGTTAACACCTTGTTAACAGTGTTTAATACCACGTTACACCATGTTAACACTTTGTTAACACCTTGTTAACACTTTGTTAACACTTTGTCAACACCTTGTTAACACTTTGTCAACACCTTGTTAACACTTTGGCAACACCTTGTTAACACCTTGTTAACACCTTGTTGACACCTTGTTAACACCTTGTTACCACCTTGTTAACACTTTGTTACAACCTTTTTAAGACCATGCTACACCATGTTAACACTTTGTTAACACTTTGTTAGCACCTTGTAACACCTTGGTACACCATGTTAACACCTTGTTAACACCATGTAACACCATGTTAACACTTTGTTAACACTTTGTTAACACCTTGTTACCACTTTGTTAACACCATGTTACACCACGTTAACACTTTGTTAAAACCTTGTTAACACCTTGTTAATACTTTGTTAACAACGTGTTAACACCAGGTTAATACCGTGATAACACCGTATTAACACCCTGTTAGCACCTTGTTAACACCTTGATAACACCGTGTTAACACCTTAACACCGTGTACACACACATGTACTCTCATGTTAACACCATGCTACACCATGTAACACAATGTTAACACTTTGTTAACACATGAACTCTCATGTTAACACCATGTTACACCATGTAAGACTCTGTTAACACTTTGTTAACACCGTGTTAACACCTTGTTAACACTTTGTTACACCATGGTAACACTTTGTTAACACCTTGTTAACACCTTGTTAACACCATGTTATCACCGTGTTAACACCTTGTTAACAGCTTGTTAACATGTTACCACTGTTAACACTTTGTTCATTGATAATACTCCATTCAGTAGGAAGGCTCAACAACAGGGATTGTGTCTGTTCTGTTGGGTATGAGAATTCCAGTGAGGTGAACACAAACAGTGATGGTGGCTGAATAAAGTAGAAGTAAGCTGTTGCCCAGATCCAGTTCTCGATTGTTTGGTTGTCAGATTCTCCAATGTTGTACTCAGCATCAACATACATTGAAGGCTTTTATCCAGGTGGGTAAAAAGCCTTTATAATAATTTCATACCTGTTATTGCCGGTTTGAATTAAAGCCCTTTCCAACTGAGTGAAATTTGTAGCGCAATTTGCATAAGGACTTTTCTCTACAGGAAATGCAGGTCCTGGAGTCAACACTGAAGGTTTTACCAGATGGCAATGGACATAAGGAATCCTTGATTGAACAGAGGAATTCACTAGGCCACAATTGAACAGCAGCAGTAACACAGCATTAATGGCACCAGCAACTTGAACTTGTCTTGAGATCATTATATAAGTTTGTAGCTACGTACTTTATTAGCTACAATGATATGGAAATTCAACAACTAATACTCCAATCTTGATCTTTTGATCTGTAAGTATAGAGCTGTCTACTAACTAAGACATTTAAAGCAGACTTCAATTAGAAGCTTTATAGAACACACTAGCTAGTATGTAACTCAAGTATCCCATATTGGAACACAATCTTCTAGCCAATGTGAGTACTCTCCAAATATGGATAGCCTATAAATAACAGTACTAATCTTTTAAAAATTATATATAACTCTTCTACTACATGTGCATGCAGATGAAAGAAAAAGGCTAACTCACAAAGGATACATATATGTACTAGCTATAATAATAACTACTGGTGTAAAATACCTATGGATGAACAGCTAGATGAAAACTTACCACACCCACAACAGCTGTCACCTTCATGAGGTAGAAAACTTAAAAAGTATGCAGTTAACATTACATCATCACTGCATGCACATCTTATTAATATATTGGAACCTACTAATAAGGACACCGTATGTCTAGGCTTGAAACACTAAAAATGCCATATAAGGACATTTGTCTATCAGCAAGAACATCAGGCCTTGTGGAGAGAATCAGGTCTCGTAAACAGCAGGTATGACCACACTAGTGTGTATCTGCACTTCTCTCCAGATAGCTATATGAGTGCTGATATAAACTGGGGAAGAAAAGGAGAAACCAAACCAATTAGGTATTCCTCATTTAAATGTCAGAGGAGTCCAGCCCCGATGAAGTAGGAAGCATGCCTGTTCATCAACCAACATGGCGACTCAAATGGTAAGTATTACAATAAGCCTTGTAAATTATTGGCACTTGCATATCAATTCATTACCTGCTATCCCAGATTATCCCACATATACCACTGAATGGATTCCTTCAGGAATTAGACAAATGAGTTGCCAGTGCACATACGGGTGGACATGAAAAAGTATATTCCACAGTATAGGATGAGAGTTCAAAATACCCCCCAGGCCTCAAGCCATTCCCTCCACCTAGCTCAGAAGTGAGCAAAGAGTGGCTCAATGGTTTATAGCTACACACCCAATTACCATATTATTATTATGTTTGATTCTACTCTACATTTAAGCTATAACATATTTTGATATGCCTGAGCTCTAAAGCAACTGATGCACATATTATACATACAGTTTGCATATCATGACATGCTTTTTACTTCACATGCTGGTATTTATTTTACATGCTTAACTCTTTGCATGCCATGGGTACATTCATGTGCCTATATAAAATAGAGAAAACTATGTACTTTATATTAACGCCTAATATAAAAAGCCCATATAAATTCACATAAGCCTTATATGGATGTATTAAAACTTGGCTGGGAAAGAGTTAAGTATGCTCACTTGTTTGTATTAAGACCATTATGCATTTCATATGCTGGTACTCAACTCACATACTGGTAATTTGACTCACATGTTGGTATTCAGTACTTTATTATTAAAATGTGTACACACAGATATAAGTTATTATAATGATGACACAATGTATAACTATTTATGCACCAGGTTACTACTAGAGTCAGAGTCCTAATCAACAGATGCATGACTTGGTTGTAGTTCAGTTGTCTCTACAGCACTCTGCTGTACATCTGAAGTAACAGGTCTAGAGTTGCTGCTTCGTGATGCTCTTGAATCTGTAGAAATTCTTCGCAGAGGAGGCTTTCTTGTTTGACTTTCACTGTCAGAGGAAGAGCCCTCTGAATCGGAGCCTGAACCTGAGGAGGAGCTTGAGCTCGAGGCTTTGGATGTCCGTGACTGGGACCCTCGCTTCTTTCTGACAGCTAGGGATGGTGGTCTACTACTGGTTTGTGCACTGGGTGATCTCATGGTTTCCTGTGTCTTGGTGTTTGGTGTGGGTGTTCTTGTTTCACTTTCAGTTTCGGTAGATTCATAATCATCTTCATCTGATTCAAGAAGTGGCTCGTTTCTGACATCTCTAGAGCTGAATGGCTTGGATTGGTTGAGGTCATCTGACGTCACGGATTGGATCGAAATCCGTCTCATTCCTGGGTAGTTGGGGACTCTGGCCTGACGGGTGTGACTAAAGAATGCCTGTGCGGAGACTTGGGAAGACTGCTGTATAGGTTGTTGAGCTGGAGATTCATGGAGGGAGCCGTAAGTTTGACTGCTAAAACCTGGTCCTGAGAATGATGGAATATTAGCAGAAGGTGTGGGTACACTTGGTGTCCGAGAAAGCGGAGGTAGCGTTCTCTTTACTCCAGACTGTAAACCTGCTGGTCGGACATTTGTGGCCTGTTTCTGGGGTGAAAGTGCATTCATTTTTCCCTCGCCAGGTGTTGGAATGGATGGCTGCTGAGCTAGATGGGCAAGAGTGGTTCTTGCTTGAGGAGTCTTAGCTGCTGATAGAGGTGGTGCCACCGTGGACTTTCTTGTAGGACTGTCAGCACCCTGTGGTATCACGGGCTGGGAGGGCTTTGTACTGCTCAGGAAACTCTTCCAATCAGTGGGAGTCGTAGGCGACAAGACTTTCTGGACTCCAAGAGGGGGTGGGCTACCGATGGTGAGTCTTCTGGGTCTTTCATCAACGGGGCTGAGGGCGGAGAGACTGCTAGTTTGCCTGCGGAGTAGGATTTCAGATCTACGCTTCCTTTCGCTCATCCGCCCACATTCTCTTTGGTGCTGCTCGCCCCAGTGCTTCAGCTGGCATTCTTCACTGCAGTAGCCCTGGGAACTGCAGTTAGAGCACTCAAAAACTGCTGCGTTGTTGCAAATGCAAAAATGACGTCGACTTTGCTCATCGATTGTGGCCACTTCCCTCACAAACACGGGTTTGTTTGGTTCATCTCCAAAAACTAAACTGACAAACTGTTGCTGCTCGGCAGCAGGCTCTATATCACACAGCTGCCTGGTCAAAAAATAGAATGGTTTGTTCTTTAAATTCGCGAAGTGGTCAGAAAGCTCGTGTCTCAGCTCTCGAAGCCTAACCGATGGAAGAATATTCATACTCCCAATTTGTGATCTCTCACCATTATCCAAAAGCTGTATAATGTTCATGGAAATCTTTGATTCTTCTGGAGTTAGCAAACCTGCCTTTGTGAGCCTCGCTTTCTCCCTTTCCCTGTCTTCCTGTGTAAAGGCTTCCCGGGATTGAGGCCGATCAGTGCCATCACCTGGTGTCACTTTCATCTTCTTCTTGCGGTTCTTCCTCCATGTGATGCAGAGAATCAGTAGTATGACCACAACTCCAATAGCAATTACGATTATGATCACAGCTATGAAAATGACTGGTGATGTACCACTTGATACTGGTGTTTCTGTGGGGTCTGTTGGGGGCGGAGTTGTTTCCGTAGCCACTGAGGTAGTGCTTGTTGAAGTAGAGCTGCTTGAAGCCACTGATGATGATGTTACTGTTGAAGTGGTAACAACAGGTGGTTCGGTTACAATGAGTGGTGGCAGTAGACCCACAACAAACTCAGATAAATGAGTGAATTCACATATAAAGTACTCCGAAGAATCGATGGTTGTTGTTTGCGGGGCAGTGATATTGTCTATCTGCCATTCAAACCTCTCAAAGCCACTACTACCACCTACTGCCCTGGAAAGGCACAGACCCTGGCTCCCATCACTGGGGATTGGTCTCCGCATCGGAATTAGAACTTGGAATGGGCTGGCCAAGGCATTTACCTCTAGGAACCGGTTCTGAGATGGGCTTGAGATTACTGCAGATACTACATCAGAAATGAGCTCGATGCTTTGTGGATCAGATCCTTCGATCTCAGTAAGCACTGCCAGTTGGCTTTCACTGTTTAGTGTAGCAATCTGCATGTTTCTATCAGCAAACAGGTCAAGTGGATAGCGGGCTCCTTGGAAACAGGTTTCAGAGCAGGCTACATTCTCAGTTTGGCAAGACAGTGACCGGTAAGACTCCAGTAATGAAGATCTAAAGTCAAAGAGGGCACCAAATACATTGAAAGCCCCTAAGGGTACAGTATTTCTTATGTACACATTGGCTAGAGAAGTTTCTATGAGAGTTGCTGCCTCCCCTAAGACCATCTCCTGACACAGTATGTAGCTAAGAGATTCAATATTCTGGACGAACGATCGGGCCACTGATGGTGTGGTGGGTGAACTCTCGAGCACATTCACCCAAGAGCTGAGAAGAACTTCAGCTGAAGTCTGAGTAATGGCATTCCTGGTGGAAGCTCTGTTGCTGGTGAGCAAGAGCATAGGTTCTCCATTTGACTGATCTGGAACTTGAACAGGATTGCTTGTAATGGATACAGCATTTCTGCGGTACCAATTCAGGATGGTTTCTAAGGCCTCTGCTATTCTGATTTGATCGCCGGAGTTGGTTATTTCGCCACTGCTGGTTATCAGAGCCAACACGGAAGCAGCTAAATTATAGTGGGTCTGAGATGCCGGTAACTGAGTATTGAAAATGCTCAAGAAGATATTGAGTGCTTCCGCTCTGATGCCCTGGGACACATTAGCTGTATTATTGTTCAGCTCCAATAAAACTGATGTTAAGTCAGACAATGCTACCCTCCAATTTTTTGTTGACTCTAATGTACTCTTAATATCACCCAGCAAGGTCATGTAGAAGTTTTCATTCGTAAGTTGATTCATGGTGACCGTCACTCGGGCAACTATATCTGAGTATCCACCCTTCCGATCAAATATGCGGACAAGGACGAAGTTATTTTCCGCTTCTCTAGTTGGCAGGAGGGTTTGCAGAGAATTCTCAGTCTGTATTCCAGAAATCCAGTGTATAGTTTCATCCGGTAGCATTGTTGGATCTGAACTGGTCTCTTGAACTATCCCAAACTGGTACAAAACAGGAGTGTCAATGGTAGTATCAATTACGCCTGAAACTGTCAGTAGAAACTGTGTTTCTAAAGCTATACCAGATTGAGGTGCAATAGACAGGAGAGCTGAATGAGGAGAACCGTCTGCGACAATAGAGACTTGAGCGACCCCTCTGCCTTCGCTGTTGACAGCGGTGAGTTGGAATGTGTATGTCAATCCAGCAGTAAGGGTATTTGGTTGTAGGACGAGATTTGCTCTGCTGGTCTCACTCTGCGTTACTGATGCTTCAAGAGGAATGCTCGAGTAGTCTTCAATAGAGTTCAAGGATAGCAAATCTTGTGATTCTGGGTAGGATGTCTGGCTTTGAACGGTTGAAGGATCACTGATATCAATGTAGCCTTGACCTAGGGAAAGAAGAACATATAATTATTAAATTATGGAGACAGGATAGCTATATGCACCCTCTGTTTCCCTATATAGTTTATCTTTGTATTGAAGATAACCCTTCTGGTATTATTTTGGTCAACTCCACTTTTTCTCACCTGGTAGCCGGAGTGACTCCCAGTTAACACTTGAGGTGGGCAAGGCTGAATACACCAGTCCTTCAAGTCTGATTTGCCTCGACGAGACAACATTTGTAGCTATGGGAAGAATCTCGACAATGGGAGGGCGGGTTGCAATAATCTGGATTACTGTAAATGCATATGATATTTGAGTACCCTGTGTGAGAGCCAATGTTATGTTGTACGCCCTTCCAGGTTCCAAATGGCTTGCAGAAATTGTTACATTATCCGTTTTTGGTATAACTATAGGAGTGGGAAAGGATTCTGATTGGTTGTAGCATGGTTCAAATGAACCAACCACGTTGCAGCTCCACTCATAAGCAGCTTCTGTGAGCATTGGGTCTAGAATGGAGCTTCTGGCGTCTAGCACCATGGTTCTATTTTGGGACACAGTTCGATTGCCTCCATGAATAACTGCTTGGATTGAGAGTGGGAGAATTGTCACTGTGGTGTTTGTACTAACTGCAGTCCCTCCATCAGCTGAGACAGTGAGTCGCAAAATATAGGTGGTGTTTTGAGTGAAGTATTCCGCATCAATGAATATGTCTGAAGACTCAGTGGGAACGCTTGACAGGTCCTCTTCCATTAACAGCAGCTGGCGGGCATCTGTGATTCTAAACAGTTGCCAATTATACTCAGCATTGCCAATTTGCTCGTGGCATTCTGGAGCAGTCACATGACTCTCAACCAATAGGTCTTCACCAGGAAAGATTTCCCTTATAGAAGATCCCACCAGAAACAGTTGTAGGAAAGGATCGGCATCTTTGAGCAGCAGTATAGTGACAGGTTCACTCCGCACTCCAATGGAATTTATAACATGAAGTTCTAAGTAATATTCCACTTCCGGAAGAAACAGGCTTGAATCTAGAGATATGGAAGCAGATTCAGTAGATAGGTCGTTAAGATACTGAACTATGTTGCTAAAGTTGGAGATGGAACTGTTCACGACGAAGACCGACCATTGGTACTCAAAAGAGCCATATCCAGGATAGAGAGAATAGATGGCTGTGAAATCTGCCATTCCACATGATGGAATGGAAGTGGGACCATTCAAAACGGCAATCGGTGGAATGGCATTTAGTTCAGTGTCTACATAATACACAGTCAGGCTACTGACTGCATATGAATACAGCTGCCCCTGTGTAAGAATGATTCCATCTCTGAAAGTAATGGGAGAGCTCACACGCACGGTCGCATTACGAGGCAGGCGTATTGTGATCTCTTCCTGCAAATCATTTGTCCAATAGCAGTTTGCAGCTGAGGCCCCAAGGAGGACATAGCTTTCATAGCGGAAAATAATTTCACATGTAAGACTGATATCACTCACAAGTTCAGCTTGCCGATCAAACCGAATTATCAGACTCGACAAGTCATCTGAGAAATGTATTGATTGGACTTCTGGTGCTGTAAAGCGGTAAGTGAAGTCTATAGCAGAGGACTGTAGAATTCCAGATACTTGGCCGTCTAGTGAGAGCATAGCGGTAACTCTACAAGGTAATTCTACCGAAGGCATCGTGCAAGACATTGCAGAGCTATTGTGGTAGTATGCTGGGATAGCAAGCGGGTTTTCTGTGGAGCTAAATGAACTACCACATGCTTCAAGATCGTAAACCAAGCAGGCTGCTACTGAAGCGTTTATAAAATTTTCACCCATAAAACTAAGTGTTGCTTCCCGTAGAATCTCTGCATCCTGGGGCACAATGTCAGAGATTTCAATCATGGAGTAATCATCATAGTAAAATGTGATCAGATTCGAGAGTGGCCCATCTTCCACTTGGAGCTGGATGAAAAACTCAGGGATATACATCGGGAAGTCGACGGTTGATTCTGTTATGCACCTGATGCTGCTCTGGCTCACAGGTGTCGAAAAGCCACGAAGTTGCTGCTCATTGTTTGCGGTGAGGAAACGACATGCTATACCAATGGACTCACCCAAGGGAAAGCGTAGCGGTGCCCCGCAATTCACACTTTCTGGCTCAAAGGTGTAACCTAGCGTGCTGGAATCATTTAGGAAGAAGCCCGCTCCATAGATCGTAATTTCAGTTCCACCAGTTCTTGGCCCTCTTTCCGGAGTGATGAAGTCGATTTGGAAGCAACCGCAGTTGTTGCCACCACAGGTTCCACAGCGATCGACAGTTCTGCCACTATTGACCACGCCATCGCACCCAAAACAGGACGTATTATCACCGTCACATACACCGCATGCGTCGATAGTTGAATTGGCTGAAACGTTAGTACTCCCACCATAACAGACATCACACCTGTCTAATTGCGCATCACCAAAGCAAATTCCAGCACAATCTCGGTTTTCCAGAACCAGACCATCATCGTTTGGCAGTTGGCATATTCCACAAGAGTCTGCAACAAAAGGTCCCCCACAAACACCAGTGCAGTCCATGTTCTGATTGAAGTAGAGGGCTGTTCCAGGGCCAGTACAGTCTCCACAGTCATCGATGGTAGCAGCTCCAAAGCACATGCCAGCACAATCACTGTATAAGGTAGAGAGAGGGGATGTGTATTCATAATCTAACTAAAAATGCTAATTCTTACAGTAACTATATTCTAAATCTACAGGAAGAGTGCAATTGCTCAATACCACAAAAGTACTCTGGGTGTACATGTACTTCTCAAAGTACACCCAGAGATGTAGTATACTGGTATTGTCAATGATGGTGCCAACTTTGAACTTTACAACTTTAACGCAAATTGGCTCGACGATTGCATGAGAATACTGAAGTAATAGGAGAAGGATGTGGTTTGCAAAAAAGGTGCAGAGTTGACTCACATGTCACTGTTGTATCCATGTAGAGTCTCTCCTCCAGAACATACACTACATTCATCCAGCAGAGACGTGCCATAGCAGACTCCATTGCAGTCTACAAATGATGAGGGTGGGTAGAGTAGTTCTAATGTGTCAACCCCTGCAATTAAAACATCACTGATGCATTCCCCACAAGGTCCTGGTTCCACACCTGAAAACGGAATGAAGTCACAACCCAAGCACGTGGTATCATCACCGCTACATACATCACAAGCATCATAGACAGCATTGGAGTCAATCTGTGTATCACAACCTACGCAAGATGACCCATTTCCACCACATATGCAACATGCATCATGGACCAAGCCTGAGTTTACAATACCATCACATCCGTAGCGACTTGCTTCTATGGTGACTATGTCGTCGCTAAACAGACCTATAGGATTAGTCAGCGATTGTAGAGTGTCGACAAAGGGATTTGTATTGATGTTTGTTACTGAAACCTCACTCATTGGTGTCACTATAAAGCTTTGGAAAGAGTTGTCCCAGATTTTAACCTGGAATGCAGGCGGCATGTCTGCTTCACTGCTGGAGTTCTTCCAGTAGAAACTGGGTCTGGGTAGGAACCGAAGCCTGTCACTCCCATGCAGAAGGAAGGCACTCGTCTCAGAAATATTTGGTGGAAAGTTAATCCAAATACTGGAATCGGAGTCGAATGCTGTATCCATGCGGCTCCAGTTTCCGCGATAATACTGCCAAACTCCATACTGAAGTGAGGACCTAACACCGACTACAGCCATGCCTAGGTAGTCTCCATCACTGTCCGTGGCAAAACGGGAAACTAATGCGTTCACTTGAGTTCCGTGGTGACGGGTAGGTTCGTCACTATCACAACCAGATCCTGAACCATAGGAGGCATCTGTGTGTGTGTGTGTGTGTGTGTGTGTGTGTGTGTGTGTGCGTGTGTGTGTGTGGAGAGAGAAGAAGTTACCAACGTATTCACAGAGTTGAAAGTACTCAGTCAAAATCACACTTACGTGCACTACTGCCTGGAAACGTCTAGCATAATATAAATACATTGTATATACCTTGTGAGATGTCAATAATCTCATAGCCAAGCTCTGCAAGAATCTCTCCTCTTTCAACAATCAGCCCCTGAACTTCACCAAAAGATAGTACGTCATCCGCCACAGAAAAACTGATATAGGTGCTGAAAAATGAGGGAAGCTTTTAGTTATTAGACGTAAACCCTTCACATCAACATCAGTTATTTCCCTTCTATTACAATTGCAAGAAGGAATTTGTTGCTTGGGTGAGCAACCTTTAAGATATTGGAATGGGACAATTGCCAAGCTAAGTAATGGATGGTATTATCTTAGTCACGAGAGTGGGCATAATCTAATTACAGCCAGTCTAATTGCTAAATCATGGTAGAATATCCTCTTAAGGCTAATGGGGGGGGGGGGGGGGGCTCACTTAATTGCAGCCATAGCAGTTATCCTTTTAAGTATTACAAGAAGACCATTCAAAAGCAAGAATTTTCCATTGCAATACACTTTTAATTTTTATGTACACACCTGTTTTCAGTTGCTGGGTAGAGTCTCCTGAGGTCTACTTCATTTCGCAGGGTAAGCTCCAGGAAATCAATGACTCGCTCCCTCTCTTCTCTCAGAGATGAAATTTCTCTGGTAACCAGCACAGTGAACAGTCTCTCGTAGCGATGAGTGATACGATAAGGAATTGGATCGAGCTGGGCTTGACTCATAAGCACAACGGGTTTATCAGCAACACAGACAACATCTATTACTACTTTCTGTGCCTCGTTTAAGTTATACTGCGAAAGAGAGGCATTTGGCTCATTTCCTGGTGTAACGATATAGCTACTTTCAAGCAGGGTGGCTACAGAATCATTCCAGAAGCCATCCCATGGCCGAATGAGAATGGAACTAGCAGTACTGCCACAGAAATCACCATTGGGCAAGAACCTCAGCCTAGCCGATGTGTTCAAGAGCACAATCTGGTCATTGGTTGATATTACAGAGTCCAGATACACGAAGGTTCTTGCGTCTCCATCAAGAGATATTTGCCACTCGCCATCCGATTTTTCATCTGGGTCGAAACTGACTCCAACTCCAAAATCCTGGTTCAAGTCTTGAGCTAATTGTCTCTCTCTACGAGTGGGGTTAACTCTTTGTACCTGTGCGTAGTAGCTCTCACTCACTGAGGGCTCTAGGAGCTGTTCAAATGATACAGCACCAGATGGGAAGCCTTCAATTGTGTCCTCTGAAAGAATGGCAAAATTCGGTGTACTGACGGATGTAACCAAATCTGCAATTGTGCCACCATGGTTCATTACAAAGACTGGATCTTCTTCAATACTAGAGAACTGGAAAGTGGCTTGGTTGCTAAATCTTGGGGGTTCTAATAAGGGGTGAACCAGAATAGTTATGAGGGTTGTGTTCTCGCTGTATGCACCAGTACCAGAGAATGGTAATGATGAATTATAGTGTGGCTCACTGAAGCGAATGATATCTCTACTAGCACTCAAGAAACCGTCCTGATTTCCGTCCCAAAGCTTTGCTCTCATCCAGACTGCACCACTGAATTCAACTCTCCTTCTCACAAATCTTACTCGAGCTGAATTCGTCAAAACGAGAGCGTTCATCTCTGAAACATCAGCAATCGGGAACCAGACACTTGTGATGTTGGAACAAGCGCCATAACTGTCTACAAGAGTATCTGAGCATAGAGCGTACTGCCACTCACCATACAAAGGTGGAATACTGGAAACTTCAACTACTGCAATGCCCACCTCTTCACCCTGTGTATCTACAGCTGGGCTGGCGCTGTTGCTAAGCAACAAACCAATCACATGACCACTACTTGAGAACACATCACTTGGGTCGAAGGATAGGATAGATTCAAGATATATCAAGCTGGACTGAATAACAGGAGCTACGTTTGGGAGTTCGCATCTCTCTCCAAGCGCCAAGCACTGGTCTAATGCGTCGCAAAAGTAGCCACTGAAACCACAGCACCGGTCCAAATCAGATACGCACTCCCTGGTATCTGCACACTCTTGTAAGCCAGTTGGGCAAGCCTGACACAGTAATGGGGTGGTCAGGTTAGAGCACTCATCTAGAGCTTCACAGTACACTTCCCCTTCGCTGATGCACGTGAGTCCGTTCATAGGCAAAACTTCTGAGCTAATGCAGTATCGGGAGCTGTCCGCCCTCTGAACCAAAGTCTGACCAATCAGACAGTTCTCGTCACTGCCATCACATGACTCGCTCAGCGTGAGAAAATGACATAGGTTTGTTGTCGGACAGACGGACATTGCCTCGGGGCAGACACCGGCACAAGCTTCGTTTGGTAGCACACAGGTTCGGGTGGTAGTGCAAGGGACCTACAGGAGAGTAAAGTGTGGACATACTAACAATGCGGTATATAATGAGAAGTTAAAGCTACTTTCAAAGATCACAGAAACTCTTCATAATCTACTCTCAATGCCAAAATATTTGCAGAGTAATCATCTCACCAGTGTTGAGTTGAGGCAGTAGAACTGGAGGCAGGCCCTTCTTTCTGGAGACAGTGCCTACAGTCATACAGGAGAGTAATACAACAATCAGTCACCAGCAACTCCCAAAGCAAAATTATGAAGCCATAACATAGGCAGAGGGAGCTCAGTATATACACTGCACACTTCATAGTAAGTATGTAGGGTAGGCTAATGACAGAGCTACAAGGGTGTTGATACACCAGTACATGTTCATGTATTTGTACAAAAGTAGGTATCATAATCTTGATGTTTCTATGCAATATATAACATATTAATGTACTCGTATAATTATTAAAATTAGCATGGATAGCTTGACTTCCATATCTCATTCTGTATGTCTTATAAATGGGTACATGTGTGGATACCAGCAATGCAGCAGTGCGTGCAGTTAACCGTTAGCGAGCACTTACATAATCCGCTATACAGAAGGGATTGCACTCGATGAATGGGAAGATGTCAAAGGTACAGTTAACCGGCCGAATCCTGGTGCAGAACCCATCTGGAAAACAAAGCAATAATATTTGCAGCTTAATTTAAAAGCTTTTTCTCATACGAATTAAAATCACCAATACGCGTTTATCCCCAGCCTCGTTCCCAGTCTCCACTCCCAGATTTGTGTTGCATGTATGTAGCTAGGAGTGGAGACTGGGAATGAGGCTAGGACCATTAAACAATTCTCTTATGCTTCTTACTTTCACAGAACTCTCCCTGTGCCGCCAGCTCCATGCGCAGCAACACCTCTGTAGTGAAGGCTCCATCAAAAGCCGTCAGGGTGAGTTCGTATGCATCAGGCGTTGCTATAAGTACATCAGGTGAAGTAAACTCCGGGACACGGGATGTGGTCGTTGTTTCTCCACTGGTTGAGTTGATGTAGAACAGACCACCACTGTTGTCCTCAGCTATGGTATACACAAGCTGCTGGCTTACCAGGTCGGCGTCTGAAGCAGTTACCGTGGCAACAAACCTTCCTGGGGGGAGAAACCTCAAGACCGGAATGGTGATTACTGATTGGTCGAAGAGAGGTGGATTGTCGTTCAAATCAAGAACTGACACAATGACTGGGACGCTCTGAGACCTTTGAATAGGGTAGCCAGAATCTATTGCTGTTACCAAGAGCTCCAGACTGTCAGCGAGTTCCCTATCGATGGCAGCCGTGGTGGACAGTTCACCTGTGGAGAAATTTAGTGCAAACAGTTGGTTCCCATTCTGAATGGCATTGACGGTCAGCATGTACGTCAGGCTAGTCGAATCAGGATCACTTGCAAACACCTGTAAAATCGAAGTGCCGATGGTAACATTCTCAAAAACAGCAACTTCGTACCCCACTTGGTCAAACTGCGGGTCATGGTTATTGATATCAATGACAGAAATGTTGACTGTCACCTGGGAACTTCTGGGTGGGGTTCCAAAGTCAACGGCCTCCACCGTTAGACTATAAAATGACTGTTCTGGAAAGTCTAGATTTGAAGCTAACAAAATCAGACCGGTTGAAGGGTCTATTTCAAAATTTGCTCTTGGGTCGCCAGCTTGAATTGAATACGAAAGAGGTAAAGGTAAATCGCTATCGGGGTCTGTTGCAGAAATTTGCAGCACTGATCCCCCAATGGGAAGGGTGTCTGGAATTTCAGCACTGAAGCCATCGGGCTGACTAAACTCAGGGCTGAAATCATTGTCTGGGGTCACCTCAACAAAGATGGTAGTGACATCACTCCTAGGTTGGGGGTTTCCCCTATCGGCCACCATGGCTGAGATGATATAGGATGTTGAAGTGTCTCCAACATCAAAGGTTGTATTGGTCGATATGGAACCATATGTTTGGTTGATGGTGAACGAGTAGGGAATATTCAAGTTGGTGATTGAAAACACCAGCTCAGAATTGGTACCGAAATCAGAATCTGTAGCTTCCAGAATGAGAATATCACGTCCAAACGGAGTACTTTCTGGTATCTGGACTTGGTAGAATATCTGTGAAAACTCTGGATTATTATCGTTCACATCGAAGACCTCTATGCTGATTTCAGCCGTGCTAAAGAGCTTGGGAGACACAAGATTGTTGGTCACATTTGCTGTGAGTGTAAACACACTCTGTGTCTCGAAGTCCAACGTTCTAGACGTGACAAGTGAGCCTGTTGGGAGCTCCAGTACAAATATTCCACCTTCATTTCCCTGTGAGATGGTGATCTCGAAATCTGAATTTTCCCCAGGGGGGTCTCTGTCAAACGCCCTGAGGGTCAAAATGGTTGTCCCTATTGGAGTCAGCTCAGAGAGGGAGACACTGTAAAGAGTGCTTTCAAAAACGGGCACAATATCATTTTGGTCCATCACTTCTACGGTTACTATGGCAAATGCAAATTCTCCCATTTCAGACTCCGACTGTACATTGAAGACATATGCCGGTACGGTTCCCCTGTCAAGCTGACCAATCAGAATGAGTTCTCCACTCAGAGACACCTGGAATAATTCACCAATGGCGACTGAGAATGCAGAAGATATGGTAGCAGAACTGAGAGAACTATCCAGTTCTCCGATTACGACATTTATGCCGGTAGCTTCCGATACTTGGAACAAGTAAGCAGGAGAGAGAAATAGAGGAATGGTGGAAGGCTCTGCGATCACTCTGATGGAGATTTCAGCTTGGGTGGTGTAGGGACCGTCGCTTGCTTCCAAGATTAGCGTGTAGTTGGTGGGATATAACTGAGTCCGTACATATAGCGTACCTGATAGCGGATCAAGAGAAAATGGAACATCGTCGGTGATGTTCTCCAGAGAGTAGATGATCTGCGTTTGAGAGTACAGGTCAGCATCTGTGGCAATGAAGAATCCAATCGGAGTGCCTATGACTGCGTTCTGTGATACGTCGACGAGGTATTCACTTTCGGCAAACACAGGTGGGTGCTCATTCTGATCCATGAGTGAAATCCGCAAGTTGGTAATATCGGAGAAGGGGGTCGGGTATCCCTTGTCTGTGACAGACACTGAGAGACTGTAGGCCGGAGTTGTTTCAAAGTCAAGATTTCTGGCGACCATGACGCTGCCTAAGAGTGAATCAACATCAAATGCGGCATCTGCATTTCCAGAGACTATTGTAAAACTGAAGTTGGCATTTTGGCCAATGTCTAAATCTCTTGGCTCAAAGGTAAAAACAGAGGTACCAATTTCAGTCAACTCGGAAATTAAAATGGAGTAGGTCTTGGAATCGAATTCTGGGGGGTGGTCATTCACATCTGTTACGGTGATTTCAAGTTCAGTATTGGCGGTGAACTGCGGAGTCCCGAGATCAACGACCTGCAAACTGAGGGAGTAGAAAGGAGTGATTTCTCGATTGAGATAGTTTGCAACTGATATCACGCCTGCCACTTCGTCCACTGCGAACCTGAGCTCAAAGTTCCCACTCAAGATTGTGTAGCGTAGCTCTCCATTTGATGTAGAATCAGAATCGGTGGCTGGGATACGAAACACTGGAGCATCGAGGATTGCGTTTTCTGAAATGGAAACCTGGTAAAGTGGGAAATCGAACACTGGTGGATTGTCGTTTAGATCCACCACCTCAATAAAAACACTGGAGGATGAAGAAAGAGGTTCTTGTGCACTATCTCGTGCAATAACAAAGAAGCTGTAGCTCTGAGCAAATTCATAGTCCAGGCTTTTTGTAAGCACCACAATTCCACTTGCAGGTCCAACAGCAAAGGTACCGTCAAAATCGTTGCTAAGTGAGTATCTTATTTCGGCATTTTCATCAATGTCCTCGTCTGAAGCACCAATGTATGTCACCGTGGAACCGACAGGTGTGTCTTCATCGAGAGTGGCTTGATACTCAGAGGCATTCAGTACCGGGATGTTGTCATTGTTGTCTAGAACTAGCAGTTCGACTGTGACACTACCAGTCAGTCTTGGAGAGCCAAAGTCACAAACTGCTACCTCAAACTGGAAGAAATCTTGCTCTTCTCTGTCAAACTGTTGCTCCAGAAATATCTCCCCTGTGGTCATATTGATTGAGAAGAAGGTAGAGTCATTGCTGGGATTAATCGAGTACGCCAGCGTGCTGTTTTCTCCCAAGTCTGGGTCAAAGGCCTCCACGGACAACAGACCGGTTCCAATTGTCGTGTTCTCAAGCCAGGAAACATTGTATAAAGGCAGAAGGAATGCAGGTGGCACATCATTTTGGTCCAGAACAGTAACATTCACTGACACTTTGGCAGTTCTCTCAAGATTGACGCCATTATCAGTTGCCACAACTATGAACGTGTAGACCTCCAGGATCTCTCTGTCCAGGGCAGCTCCTGAAAACAGCTCACCAGTTGTTGAGTTGACGCTGAAGAATGTTCCATCTGTAATATTCTCCAAAAGGTAGTATGAAATGACTTGGAGATCAACATCGATGGCACTCACCCGACCTACAGAAGTCAATTCTGGCTGGTTTTCTACAATGGTGAAGGCGTAGGCACTCTGTTCAAATACAGGCATGTTGTCGTTAAAGTCTTGCAAAATTACAGTAACCGTAGTGATTGAACTCATAATTGGAACACCACTGTCAAAAACAGTAACCTCCAGAATGTGAATGGGCTCAGATTCTCTGTCAAGAGGTCCCTCTACGGTGATAACACCGGAAGTGGGATCAATTGCAAATAAGCTGGTATTGAACCCGCCAGTTATCGCAAATGTCAGTCTGGAGTTGGTGTCAGTCACATCGGAATCAAAAGCCTCCAGTTGAATCACCACCGAGCCATTTCCCCTGTCCTCAATGATCGTTGTTACATAATCCTCTTGCTCGAATTGTGGTTGGTTATCATTCTGGTCAATAACTGCCACGGTGATGGTCACCTCAGATTGTTGCTCAGGTAGAGCTGGTCCGTTGTTTGCCACCACTGTCAGGCTATAGCTGAGAGAGTCTTCTGCGTTTAGCGGTTGTGTCAGGAGGAGTTCTCCTGAGGTTTCATCCATTTCAAAAGCACTGGAAATTTCTGGCTCAATCCCAGCAAGAGTAAAGAAAATCTCTGCATTGGTGGCTATATCACCATCATCTGCCCGAACCATGAAAATAGCTCCATTCTGCAGAGAATTCTCCTCGATTTGGACGACATACGGTGTTTCTGCAAACACAGGGGCTAGGTCATTGGTGTCCAGTATGCTGACGTTGACTTGAGTAGACGTGAAGAGTGATGGGATGCCGCTGTCCGTTGCCAGAACAGTGATGACGTACTGACTGATATTTTCACGGTCTAGAAACTGTACGGTGTATAGCTGCCCCGTGGTGGGGTTGATTTCGAAATGATTCTCAGGTGTGATGCTGTCTACAGAATAGGTGATTTCTGCATTCTCATTGATATCCACATCGGTGGTGTTCAGTTGTATTACAGGTGAATTTGGTGGCATGTTTTCTTCAATGAAGGCAAGAAATAGCGAGTTTGAAAATTCCGGCTGATTGTCGTTTTCATCCAAAATGGTTACCATGACAACAGCTGTTCCCTCAAGGGGGAATTCCCCTCCATCTCTCGCCGCAATGGTAATGTTATAGACATCTCTTGCCTCACGATCGTACTCCCCCACAGTGAAAATTTCACCCCTTGCCGGGTGAACCGTAAAGCTTCCGGATTCAGAAAGAAGCTGAAAGGTGATATCAGCATTTGTAGAAATGTCATCATCGCTGGCAAAGACCTGGACCACAAAACTGCCATCCCCTGTAAACTCAGATATACTGGCCATGTAAAGCGTCTGATTGAAGAGCGGGATCTCATCGTTTTGGTCAAGGATGCTCACGTGCACACATACAGAGCTCGACAGTCTTGTTGCATTGAGAGGGGAATCAGTAGCTTGTACCAGCAGTATGTAGTCGCTAATATTCTCCCGATCGAGGGGCTGGGAGGAGAAAATTTCACCAGTCAGGTTGTTCGTGGTGATGTAGAAGGGAAAGAGATTGGAATAGTTGGCCTGGTTGAAAGCACCTTGGCAAAACGCCGCTCCACTGCAACTCGAAACACACTCCTCTTCATTATCAACGATACCGGTAATTTCAAACTCAAGTTCTGCATTTTCGTTAATGTCTTCATCTGTGGCCGATACCACAGCTGCTGGGGTTCCAGGTGGCAAATTTTCAAAGAGGGACCCCTCAAAGAATGCTTGCGTGAACTGTGGATTGTTGTCATTGAAATCTGCTATCACTATGATAACTGGCACTGAGGCTTGCATTGGGGGATCCCCCTGGTCCATGGCAAATACTATGACATCATAGCTCTGAGTTCTTTCCCGGTCCAGGTCTACGTTTCCAGTGAGGTTTATTATACCAGTAAGGGGGTCAATAAAAAAATTCGTTTCAGCCTCTGAGTCACTTTGAAAGTCAAGTGAAAACATGATCTGGGAGTTGACACCAGAATCGGCATCAGACACCTCAAATAATATCACTTCGGAACCGGACAGTAAACTCTCTGAAATGACAACCGAGTAACTGTCTTCGGGAAAGATCGGAGGGTTGTCGTTCCTGTCCAAGATGAGAACCGTCACATTGACATCACTGGAGAGACGTTCACTGATTGGGCCACTGTCTGTTGCCATAACAACCAAGTCGTACTCCACTTGCTGCTCGAAATCGATAAAGGCAGCCACTGAAATCACTCCACTGGAAGAGTTTATATCAAATCTGCCTGCTTCATTGCCAGAAATAATCATGAACTGGACAGTTGCATTTTCTTCAAAGTCCATATCAGAAGCGCTGACTTGCAATATTGGGGTGCCAAAAGGTTCGTTTTCAAAAACCTCCCCTGTGTAATTATCAGCAGAGAAAACCGGTCGGAATTCGTTGATATCTAAAACGGTTATCTCCACGCCGACAGTGCCGGTCAGTGGCACCGTTCCCATGTCTATGGCTTCCACAACCAATGCGAACGACTCAATGGCTTCCCTGTTGAGCGAAGTCTCGAGAAATATTTCTCCAGAGATGAAATTGAGAGTGAAGGTGTTGTCGACGTTACCCCCTGCAAGTTCAAAAGTGAAGTTGGAGTTTTGGTTGAGATCGGTATCCACTGCAGCGACTTGGATGACAAACGTTCCGTTCACAGCATCTTCAGGGATGCCAACCTGGTACGGACTCTCAGAAAACTGGGGAATCTGGTCATTTACATCGTGAATTATGATATGGAGGTATGCATTGGCAAAAAGCCCCGGACCATCAGTAGCATTCAGAGTGAGATTGTATTCAGGGAATACTTCTCTATCCAGAGTGGAAGCGATCGTAACAACACCCGTGTCCGGATCAATGCTAAATTGATTTTCTGGATCACCACTGCTGATTGAGTAGTTCACGTACCCGTTCCTCGTGGAGAAGACAATCTCCCCTGTATCTGGATCAGTAGTTTGGTCGACCTGGTCTTCATCAGTGGCCCTCACACTAATGACGGTCGATCCCTCTGTGATATTTTCAACCAAACTGGCAAAGTATTGTGTCTGTTCCCACACTGGTGTGTTGTCGTTCAGATCGAGGATTTGAACCAAGACGGCGGCAGTCGCAAACCGATTCGGATTGCCACCATCCGATGCTACAATCTCAAGGGTATACAGGTTGTGGCGCTCATAGTCGAGAGGGTAGTTGGTAAAGATGGAGCCGCTAAAAGTATCAATCCTGAAATCGAGGTACCTGTGGTCCCCATGCATCCCGTAAGTAATTTCACCCTGAGAACCGACATCATCGTCAAAGGCGCTGACATTGACTATGTTCAAACCAACCGTTTCATTTTCGAAGAGGGAAAGAGCATAGTTTACTGGACTGAAGTAAGGTTGGTTTTTATTCGCCCTGAGGACTATAATGTTAATGGTGGCTTCGGTAGAAAGTTGGGGGGAGGTTGCTTCATTTGTCGCAACTGCTGCCAGGGTGAAGTTCTGATCTCCAAACTGGTAGGTCACGTCTCTTCTCAGGCTAAGCTCTCCCGTCTGAGAATCAATCAAGAAGGTGTTCAAGACGAATAGGTCACTGGAAGTGATCTCATAGGTGATGTCATTTGCGGGGAAAGAGCCGTCTCGGTCCGTTGCAATGAGGCTAAAGAAGGGCACTGCGGTTGGCAAG